>PVJA010005802.1:8851-76936 GCA_004027025.1 Myocastor coypus | reverse complement strand
AAAAAAAAAAAAAAAAAAAAAAAAAAAAAAAAAAAAAAAAAAAAAAAAAAAAAAAAAAAAAAAAAAAAAAAAAAAAAAAAAAAAAAAAAAAAAAAAAAAAAAAAAAAAAAAAAAAAAAAAAAAAAAAAAAAAAAAAAAAAAAGAAAACAAAACTGGAGGAAAGTACATATATGTATAAACATAAGCATTGCTCAGTAAGATATTTTCATTACTTCTAGGACAGTGGTAAGCAGTGTGCAAAGGTAGAACACTGAATTTTTATGAAGACAATGGCACTGAGAAAATTTCAAGTAATAAAACAATATTTTGGAAATAATTATAACAAATATTTAGAAGAGGAAATCGAGTCCTTCCCTCCTTGTTTAGTTCTGCCAGTCCCTTCTTCCTTTCTTTGTTGTTTCACTTCCCAGTAAGGAAATCTTTACTGAGACTTCAATCATCCGTTCACTGTGCTGAGGTACAACTTAGTCACTGAGATTAAGCACAAAAAGAAAGAAAACCAGAAAATATGAAAGAGACAAAAATATGAATAATGAGCCGTTCAGAGCAGGAACCAGAGAAATGTGTCATCGTTGGATATGAAAGACTAGCTCATTGTGGCTCGTGGCTCGTGCTGTGTGAAGGTAGAGTGAATCCCAAGCAAGGAGGTAGAATTCGTGCAAATCTTAAAATGCAAAAGATTGACATGTTGACCTTTATTCTGCAGTCAGGTCAGGAGGATGAAAAGGATGTAAAAGACCCAGTCCTGAGGATTCTCAGGTACCTAGATTTCTACAAGACTGGAATTCACAGGCAACATAATAATCATCTTTAAGTTTCCCTACACTTCTATGATACTATGGTCATTGTTACACGTACTTTTTAAATATTTTAACTCACATGTTGCCCAGAAAAACACAAGCTAGTGAATGTTTTTAATGCAATTGTATACCATAGAAAACAAGGTGCTAATCTTTTAAAATATTGTTCAGTATCAGAAAGATTTCAAGCAACATCGCTAGGAATCAGAACCAGGCACTCTTTGTTTCAAGGTTTTAAAATGAATCCATGAATTGCAAAACCTCATTTAATTGGATGAATCCTTACTAAGATGAATAAACAGGAAACATGTGAAGAAATATACATTAGTTTTGCATCTGGTGACCCTGTTTTTTTTTTTTTTTTACAAGATCAAGGGTAAAGAACAAAGGATGACTTTAAAGCACAGCAGTTAGGATATCATTTACCCCATGTCCAAAAGAACTTTAAAACGACAGAGTAATGAGTAAGGTTACAGAACACGACTGGGCCAGAAGCAGCTTTATAATAACATGACAGGGGCTGAAACAGAAGAGGAGCATCAGCAGAAGAGGATGAGCAGGCAGCCACCCACGCTCAGCGAAGTGCTGCACTAGCAGCACCAACGGCCCGGCACAGTGATAGCATGAGCCCAGATGGCAGAAACACCCTCAATGCACAGTCAGAGCCTGAAGCCCAGGGCCCAGCATATTTTATAGGGAGCAGTGAAACAGAGCAGCCCCCAGGTCTGCGCACAAGCTTTCTCACCTCAGCCACTCTGCAGCCATCCTTGTCTATGTAAATGCCTCAGTGAGTAGCATCAGAGAAAGTTCTGGACTGGACAACAGTGGCCCTTCCTATGCTGTTGTATACTCAACAAGAATGAGTAAGCTTGGGGGCTCTAATGCTTTTTAGTTTTTTATAAATTATAGATAGAAGACCTTTGTCTGAATACTTAAGATTCTTTTCAAAATGTGTAGGTTGTCTTTTCACTTGTTGGTAATTTCTTTTTCTTTTTTTCTTTTTTTGTTTTTATGAGCAGAACAGACTCCTTGGAGAAGAAAGCTCCTGACCAAGAGAGGAACAGGAGGAGGGTGGGGGTCCTGAGCAGGTTATTTCCCTCTGTTGTTAATTTCTTTTAATCTCAACTAAAGGAAGTACTGGCTGTTAATTCTTTTAAGTGTTACATGTGCATTTTAATTTTTGTCCAGGAACTCTGCCTACCTCAGTGTCTTCAAGATTTCCTCCTATTTTCTCTTCCGGGAGATTTAGTGTTTCTGTTTAAATATTTAGATCTTTAATCCACTTTGACTTTTCTTTAGTGAATGGACATAGACCTGGATCAAGTTTTAGTTTTTGGCCTGTAGAGATCCCGTTTTTTGCACACCACTTGCTAAACAGGCTATTTTTCTTCCAGACTTTAACCATGTGATATAAGAAATAAAGCCATATTAATATGCTCAGCTGTAAAAGGCTCAAGTCAACAACTTCTAACATCACCCATTCTGTTGATAACCCACTACTATTATACATTATTGGACTATATAATTTACATCTATTTTCTCTTAGTTTAACGAAAACAAAGATTTGCACTTATAGTATTTAGACAAGATCATGTCTACGTCCTGTACACTGAACTACTACTATGAAGACAACAATATGAAATATATTAAGTATAGTAAATGTCCTTCTAACCCAGAAATTCTCAACCTGTGGGTGGCGGTCCCAGCGGGGAACAAACGACCAAACACAGGGGTCACCTAAAGCCATCGGAAAATGTTATTTATTTGGAGTTACAGTTTTGAAGTATCCACCAAAATTAATTTTTGGTTTGGGGTCCCGCAACATGAGGAGCTGTACTGCCGGGTCATGGCATTAGAAAGGTTGAGAGCCACTGTAAATCTAACCAATTGTGAAACTGTCTCATTGCTATT
This sequence comes from Myocastor coypus, assembly GCA_004027025.1. Classification (NCBI taxonomy): domain Eukaryota; kingdom Metazoa; phylum Chordata; class Mammalia; order Rodentia; family Myocastoridae; genus Myocastor; species Myocastor coypus. Next base: position 74,225 of record PVJA010005802.1, on the reverse strand, counting down.
TCTTCCTCATTAAAATTAATTAAAGATAAAAAGAATTAGTAAAGACACTCAGACCATGAACTCTAGCCTCTCTTAGCGGAAGGAACATTAATCAAGATAGAAACTATATGTGCTGCTACTTTTTCAACCCGAGTCAGTCAGCAAGGGGTGGCAGCTGACATATGAACATTATGAGTATGCAGCTAAAGTCACAGCAAGGAAAAAGCTGAATAAGACATTTTGGTACCCAGTTGAGTCCATCGGGAAAATACACCCACAGCTCCCCAACCTTCTGCATGTATTTTCTATTTAACTGTAAGGTCCAAGTCAAGCGTGATCTTTAGCATGGACCCTGGAATAATAATACTGGTTCCTATTAAAAATCGACAGGCCATGCAGACTAAATAAAACAAAATATGATTTCCTGTGAAGTGCTTTCCCAGTCATCCTACCTCTTTGTCTGAATTCTGAGAGTATTTTAGTTCATGTTCACATCTTTCTGTTTGGGGAAGTTTTTAATGATAGCAGGCAATAAGACATCTTCTTTGTCCTCCCCGTACCTCCTAAGGGGTAACTTTCCCAAGGTCATCACTAAATAAAGGCCTTCACTTTGACACAAGCAGGCAAAGGAATAGTATATATTTGATGTTTATGTTGTGTTGCCAAAAGACAGGAAAAATTCAAACTAAATGCTGCAATATTGGAACATGGTATGTGTGTGAGAGTGTGCATTCGTCATACTACTCATTTCGTTATAAATATTGCCTCATTTAATATTGCTTAAGACAACAGATCAAAGAGTGCAGTATTATGATAGCCTTTGAACAGAGGATGAAACCAAGGCAGTGTCTAGAAACACAGACGCTAAATGTCATCATGGGTGTGTTCTGTGTCCCTTATATATGCAGCTCCAAAACCTATGTGCGGTGGAAAACTCTCTGGTAATCAACTTGTTACACCCAGCTGAATCACACTAGCATGGTGGTGGGTGTCATGGGTCCACCTGAGGGTTGTTGCCAGCAGAATAGAAGACATAACAAGAGAAGCTGCCAAAATGCTGTTGGAGATGCAGTTCAGAGAAACTTTCGGAGCTGTTGGAAGATCTTAGTTCCCTTGGGCTGTTCTGCTAGAGGACCTTGTCATGCTGGCTTTTCCCTTGAACTTTATGGAGGCTTTGGTCCTCTCCTTCAGCATCACTTCCTGGTTCTTCTGGCAGAGAAAGTGGTGCACTGCTCAACCTCATGAAGAAGCTTATGGATTTCCTGACGAGCTATTACCTTTCCTCATCACGGGAGGAGCTGAGGACTCGCTGCTGCTGAGGATGGCTGTGGCACTTTTGTGGGATCTCTGGTGCTTATCTTGAGTGTTGCTTCCTAGTTCTAATTCATATCTCTTAGCTTGTTAGCCCAGATTCTTCTTCCTGCTGGTGTAGACTTCCTAGGTCCCACCACTGAACTCGGGACCTTTCCACCACAGATACATGAAGGGGACGTGCATGGGACTTTGTTGTGGGTGCTGTGACCCCAGTTGGACTTGTGGGAGGTATTGTTATGACCTCTTGGTTTTCAGATGGACTCATGGAGGATATTAAGATATAAGTCCTCAGCTGGATTCCTTTGTTTTATGTATGTGGACAGATTTCCTGCATTTCTTATATGTGACTCTTGGACAATTCATGATAAAATACTTTGCAAAATGTGACCTATATTGTATAGTTCCTCTTGCAGGAACCCCAAAGTATGACCATGCAAAACTTACATGTAGCATGTTTACATTTTTATTTACATTTTAATCTATTCTCAGAGGAGTGTACGGTAAGTAGTAAGAGAGGACAAAGAGAGGGCATCATCTGGGAGTCCCAGCAATGAGCCAGTGGAAAGATAGTGGGGAACCTGGCTCACCTGGCCCACATCTCAGGGAGCAGTGCATCAGCTAGTGAGTATTAGAGAAGCAAATGTGAGATATAAAAATTTGTAAGAATTTACAACATTGGCTTATAGTTGTTGCCCAGAGAGTTGGTGTGCAAGAGTGCTGAAGGCCGACCTGTGTGTGGGGATTCTCAAGCATCCCATCGAATGCTTGCAGCTCCTTACTGCATCCCATGTGAGCCCTTATCCAAGGCTGAAAAGTCTGCAATGGATAGGAGCAGACAACAGCCAAAGTGCAGGAAGCCTTGAGTTCCTTTAAAGAAACAGAAGCAGTCTTTCCTGGTCCCTTTCTCTTCATAGCTTGCTGGCATAGTGTTTCCTACAGAGGGTCTTGCACACCCAGAACAATGCTGAGCCAATTTCGTTGGGCACTGAGTACCCAGATTGATACAAACAACCACCCCATGCAGCAAAATGGTCCTAGTTCCTCTGCTCTGCAGATGTTCTGTGACATAACCATGGGAGACCTGCATCAAGCTCTGTGGCCTATCTCCAATAGAAGTGACTAGACACCCACTCCACAGGCCCAAAGCTGCCTTGAGCATTAAAGATGATCTTGAGCTGATTCTGTCTTAGAATTGTTCCCTCCATCTAGAAGGTAGGAAAGCAAGATCATAAAGATGGGGAATTACAGAGACTAAGCATACCGGAAGTATCGCATCCTACTTATGTGGTATTTGCCACTGGAAAGAGAGAATGAAGTAGTACTCTTGTTGATGAGATCGTGATGTGTGCTGGGCTGGAATGGAAGAGTCCCTGAGGCTGAAGTCTCACCCTATTACTCTCTTCCTACAACTGATTGTGAATGGAAAGGATGACAATGACTTGATATTGTCCCCTCTTACGCTGACAGTAGCTGTGACAATATGCAGACAGTTTCAGTGGGATTAGTTCACCGTGTAGTCACAGCCATTGAGGTCAGAGAGATGCTGGAAGGGAAATGTCACAGCCTTTCCATCCAATCTGCTCTTGTGCTCACCATGTGCTCCTGCTAAGCAAGCAAGACAGGGCCATGCTCATGGTGACAAGTGAGAGCAGAGAGCCTAGAAATAATCTTAGAAAACACAATCCCTCCTGCACTGGCAGCCTTTACAGCTGAGTCACAACTTCTGAGATTGAGAAAATATCAGACTTTATGAATTTGAGTTCCGTCCAATTCAAGAACTTACTGTGATGATAGTTATGTCTGAGATCTCCATGTAGGATAAAGTAGACCATATTTGGTTAGCAAATTTTCTGAGTGTGGTCAAACCTACAAGCTCTAATTTAACCACTCAATTTAGGCCAGAGTTCTTTTCTCCTGTGTTTATCCAAAGAGAATGTATTTGTTCCAGCTAATATGATCTACTCCCTGCCACACAGATAAACACATCTTTCAAAATGCCACAGCCTACTAATTTCCATCTTTAATAAATAAATAAACAGATAGTAAAAAAAAATAGGAATGCTATATAATTTTACTAAATAAAATAATAGAATTTCAATGAGTATTGTTGGGCTGGAAAGATAACTCAGCAGACTGACTGCTTAGGCAAGCGCAAGGATAGAGGCTCAATCCCCAGAACCACATGCCGTGCCAGCCTGGCCCTTGGGCAATGGAGCCAATGAACAAGACCAGGTGTGGTGGCACGCAGCTATAACCCCAGCGCTGGTCAGTCTGAAAACAGGAGGAGCACTATGAGTCCCAGCTGTGCACTAAGATTCTGTACCAAACACATTTTTTAAAATGTTGTTACATTGCATAATGCTGCCTTCAAATTAGTTGTTTAGATTACCAGACATAAGCATGGAAATTTAATACAAAAATTATAAGAAATTAAATAAGAACACAAAATTATTTCAGCCTTAAGTGTACCTTTCAATAGACCAGCAGAAATCAGCAGTACAACTACCCCAGCTATCATATGTATATATATATATATATATATATATATATATATATATATATATATATAAATCAATTCCCTCTTTTTCAATGTTTTTTTATTCCTTTTGGGTCAAGTAACATGTATCCATCCTGTAAAGTACAGTAGTATTCCCCAGTAAGTGACCCTTCTCTAGCTCTCAATCCTTCCCTGTCCTTTTGAATTTTAAGCACATACTGTTAATGCAACTTGTTGATTCTAAAAAGAGAATTATGACATCATAAACCTACACTCCTGTCTTACTGCCCTATGATCTTGCCTGTTCCTGAAGTCAAGGAAGAGCCATTCTAAATTCTGTCATCTGTTTCGTATACACAGGTACACATAAATTGACAAATATTTGTTGGAGAGAGAATTTAAATGAAACAAGGCAACAATATTCTTTGATGTTATGACTGATGTCACACAGAATTAGCATTCATTCCAGACAGTTCACAGTGATAGTGCCTTATCGACCAGACTCTCAGTATTTGCCAGGTACTATTCTTTGTATTCGGCAAGATTGATCTCAACTTCTAAATATAGTACTTAATTTAAGAAAATTGGCGGGACACCAAAGATGAGTTTGCCAAAGTGGAAGCCCTGGCAGGACAATAGATATAAGTTGCCCTCGGTGCATCTGAGTTCAAAGTGCACGGCTAGGCCTCGGTGTTGCCCTTCAGTGCTCAGCTGGACGTGCGACCCTTTAAGAGCTGCTCTTCTTATTAAGTATGTTAGGCTATAAGTGAAAGCCTTCATTGGAAAGAATCCCTGGAGAAAAGGTTTTGTCACCTGAGTGTCCTGGAACATAACTGGAATTAAACAGAGGACTTCTAACCCAATTTAGAAGCTGGCATAGCTACAGTGAAGAAAAAAAGTGGTATCAAAGGGGTCTATTTTTGTAACTCCTCCCACTCCTGAGCCCCACCTCGCCTCCCCATGTTTCTGCATAGGCCTTTCCTGCAAAATACGCACACACTTACATAACTTGAGAGGAACTTCACTTTCCATCACCATAAAGGTTAGCCGGCAACACTGGCCAGAGAAGGCACAAAATGCATATTTTTATTTGTAATAAAATAATTGCACACTTGTTCCCACTTGTTCTATTTTATCCTTAAGTACCTGAAAGGAGAGAGAGAGAAGTAGGAAGGGGAAAATGCAGGGTCATTGTTGCTTTTTAAATGCAAGCCATTCTTTTTGGCTCCAAATAAATATTGATATTCTCAGGAGTTTTTGGGTTCAGGGTTTCAGATCTATTTTTCAAATGCTTACATGTTTCTCTGTATTTTTAGCCTATTTAGATTTCGGAATCTTATTTAATAATAGTGAAAACTAAAGAAAAATGCACTTTCCTGGCATTTGCTATGGAGGGTTAAAGCTCTTCCTCTTAGGAAGGGGGCTCTGCAGGCCTGGAGGAGCAGGTGACTCAGGGAGCTGCAGCGGTGGGTCCTCAGCTGGTTAAATCGCTAAGGAATTCCCAGAGACGTGCCCCAAGACCAGGCTGCAAAGAGCAGAGCCTGGGTCTTGTGTCTTTGGTGTCTATCCTCAAGGTCAGTTCAGTCTCAAAATGTAGAGCAGAAAGGATCATTCTGACACCAAGGGAAAATAAAGGAGAAAAAGGAATTCAGATGCTGCACTGCTTATTTTGTATGTATGTATGTATGTATGTATGCATGTATGTATGTATGTATGCATGTATGTATTTAGTACAATCCAGAGGGTATCACTACATAGATGGCACTCATAGTGATCCTCCTCTTTTCAGCCTTCCAAGCACTGGGATCATAGGCCAGTGTCAACACACTCAGTCTCAATCACCATCTCAGCATGTGCTGGGGGCAGGACCGGTATGGCCTATCAGGGATTGAATCCCAGTCACTGCGCTCTGCCTAAGCAGGTGCTTTAGTCCGCTGAGCTATCAACCCAGCCCTTCGCATCAGTCTTTTTTATTTTTTTAACTTAATTTATTGATATTATGTCCAGCTCAGTCTGCCAGGAGGGAGGGTGCAGAGCGGGGAGTGGCACAGCATGTGACGCTGGGGATCAAACCGCAGTCCCTGCAGTTGCCTAGCTTACCTAAGCAGGCACTTCAGACCGCTGAACTATCTTGCCACCCCCGTGAAGTCTTTACACAGACTTTATCCGCACTGGCCTCTTATCTATGAAACAACCAGCTTTCTGTGATCGTCACTTCCGTTTATTTCTGAGGTTTATGTTTCCACATCCTGTATTCCCCATCTCCCTTTCTAGAAAAAATATTTCTTCCTGCTCACTCCAGCATCCACAATTTTCATCCCCTGTTCTGTAGTAGTTTACCATACTAGACTTGATGGATTGAACGTGAAACAGAACCAAGCTTTAGGTCACAGGGTCCACACATTCTAGAGGAAGCTGTCCGTATTCAAGCAATCACATACAGAGAGATGCAAGCACACTAGTTATTTGTATCCAAAGGCTTTAAAAAAAAATAAAAATAAAACCAGAGCAGAGAGTACAGAGATTACTTTTCCTTGAGATGCTTGGGAGGACTTTCTCTGAAAGGGTGACATTAGAGCTGAAGAGGGCATCAGCCAGGCCAGTATGTGGGAGAGAGACTTCCTGGGCAAGGAGAACAACAGGCTCACAGACACTGAGAAGAGCGCATTTGGTGAGCTTGTGATGGCTGAGGGAGGGGACAAGCGGGCAGTGAGAGCAAGCGAACAGAGGACAGATCACAAAGAGAGGATCTAGGGTTTCGTTATGGTTGTCATGAGGAGCCATGGGTTGTTTGTGAGCCATCTGATGGCATGAGACATGGTTTCACGAAGCATGCTAGGACAGTTGACCTAGGGTGAGCACGTGTAGATGAGTAGGACAATAATTCAGCATTCTCGGAGGGCAAAGGAGAACTTGAGCTATACTAAGAGGTAGAAATTTTACAAAACGATTGCATCCCGACATTAGTTTTTGTAGGCATTATAATTTTACACGTGGTCTGAGAAAAAGTGGAAGATGAAGTATAATTTTCAAGTTTTATCCAGAAAAATTTTGGCACTGGGTCTCACAAAGCAGCTCCGACTGACAGCGGCCCTCTTCTTTGCAGCCTTCTTAGTGCTGGCATTACTGGTGTGCACCAGCATATCCAGTCTCGGGGGCCAGCTCAGTGCACCTGTGGGTGGGGCCAGTGCAGCATGTGCTGTCACAGATCGAATCCATGTCCCTGGCTTGCCTAAGCAAGCACCTAGTCTGCTGAGCTATATCGCCAGCCCCAGAGAAGAGTTCAGAATGGAGTACTGATGCTGCCTCTTACTGAGAGGGAAAACATCAGTAGGTATCACTTGGGATAAAGACTCAAATTTTCAAAACTATGAAGTTTATGATGCAATTACATATTTAGATGGAGATCCTTGCTTTTATTTACAACTCCAACACAACAATTTTACAGCCGAATATTTTTACGGAACAAGAATATGTTTGGAACAAATTGATATCTCCCCATAATCCTCAAAGAGTAGGGCCTTGTCTAGAATGTCCAAGCCTAGCTGCTAACAACACAGAAGGACACATTTTCAGTACTTCCATATCTATACTTTAATCAACCTTTGTTGAGAGAGCGACAGAGAGAGAGAGAGAGAGAGAGAGAGAGAGAGAGCGCAGCATTTTGTCAGTGCCCTCTCACATAGGTGCAATGGTGAAGCATAATTATCCTAACTGTAGAGTACAATGAAGAAGGAAGCCAAGGAATTAGTAATGCCTGATGAGGAAAATATTTTAAAAGTTGAAAGAACTTGGTGCCACTTCAGAACTTTGGAGAAATCTAAGCAGCTTGTGGAATTGTGGGATTCTGATAAGCTCTGACCAACCTTAGCCCCCAGTGTACAGGCTTGGAACCTCAGCTGGTTCTGGCCGAACTTTTAAGAACTCTAAATGGCCTGAAGGATACAGGAGAGTTGAGATCTGTGGACTATATGTGCACAGGACTTGGGCAGACTCTGGGAAGCCTGCAGGAGTCTGAGTGGGTGATTATTGAGCTTTAAAAATTCTAGAACACAAAAGCAAAAGGCCGTCTCAATCCTCCAGCTCACCAAGAACAAATCGGGGAGATGAAGACATACAACTTGGGAATCACATAGCTGAAGTTTCTGAAATGATAGCAACCAAAGTAAAGAAACAAGTCCACTAAGCTATAGAAAAAATAAAATTAGATATTATAATCTCTCAGGTCCAACATGAGAGGATAACAATTGTGAAAAACTGCTGAGAAAAGATGAAGAAGAGAAAGAAAAAAAAATGGAGAATGGAAAATGATGGGAAAGTTGCATAAGGAACATAGGAAATTTCATTAGAATGCATAAAATAGATTAAAACCAATACCCAGGAAATTAAGAACTCTATTGGAAGCTGGCGAGACTTCGTGAGTGAAACTGATGATAGAACTTCAGACCTCAAAGACGCTGCTCTGGCTAATAATGGGACTCAGTTGCAGCAGTGGGAGGTAGCACACACACAAATGACATAAACAAGAGACTATTTGCAGAAGTACAGGCAGAAAATTTCCCAAACCTGAGAAAAGAAACTGGCATGCAGATAAACAAGGAAAATAGAACTCCACAGAGACATAGTCCAGTAAATCCACACCTAAACAAATAATAATCAAGATATCAGAAATTCAGCAAAATAATAGAATAGTAATGCTGCTAGAGAAAGCAAACAAATCGCCTACAATGGAAAGCCCATCGGAATCACAGCAGATTTCTGAACACAAATCATGAAATCAAGAAGAGCTTGGTGAAGTATTAAAATAACTTTGGATTCTGATTAATGTACTCTGCAAAATGATCTCTCAAATTCATTGGTAAGAAAAGATCCTTCCATGACAAAGAACAGTGGAAGAGATAAAGAACATCACTACAAATATATATGCCCCTAATATATGGTCAGGCTCCTTTATAAGACACATCCTAACAGATATGCAAAATCAAATGAGCAACGATACAGTGGTAGTGAGGGACATTAACATGTCACTATCACAAAGAGATAGATCAACTAGGTAATAAAATCAGCAAACAAATAACAAAACTGAACCATACTTGGGTAGAAATTGACTTGCTAGACCTTCACATAGTGTTTCACCCAGCAACAAAAGAATATACATTCTTCTTAGCAACACACAACACATTCTTCAAAGTAGGCCATACACTACCACGCAAAGCACTCTGAAGTAAATGGAAAGGAACTGAAATTATCCCATGCATACTATCTGATCACAATGAAATTAAACTGTGAATTCTTCACAAAAAAAAACCACACAAACCTACAAAACCAGCATAAACACATGGAAATTAAATAACAACCTCCTAAACAACCATGAAATTAAAGAAGAAATTAAAAATATATATTTACAATCCAATAAAAATGCAGGCACAACTTACTGAACTTTATGGTGCACAGTGAAAGCTATCTTAATAGGGAAATTCATAGCAGTAAATTCATACATAAAGAAAGAGGAGCAAGCCCAAATAACTGACCTAGTGCCGCACCATAAGCTCCCAGAAAGAGAAGAGCAAGTCAAGCCCAAAGCCCAAATAAGGCTAGAAATTACAAAGATTAGAGAAGAAATTAATGCATTGGTGATGAAGAAAGTGACACAAAGAATGAACGAATCAAAGAGTTAGTTCTTTTAAAGAATAAATGTAATCAATAAACCACTAGCCAACATAATTAAAAAAAAAAAGAAAAGAAAAGAAAAGAAAAAGTTCAAATTCATTAAAAAATGAAAAGGGTGAAATCATAACAGATCCTACAGAAATTTGGAAGATTATGATTACCTACGTTCAACAACTTTACTCACCAGTTGAAAAACACAGAGCAAAAGGAGAGTTTTCTAGACACATACAAAATATGTAGAGTCAAAAAGATATGCAAACTCTGAATAACCAAGTAACAAGAAATAAAATGAAAATGTAATAAAAATTTACCAGCAACGAAAAGACCAAATCTACAGCATTCACAGCAGAACTCTATCGGAAATTTAGAAAAAAAAATTAACCAGGCAAGTTTTCTCCAACTCTTCAAAGAAATTGAAAGGGAAGCAACTCTCCCCCACTCATTCCTAGAGGTAAGTGTTCTTCTGATTCCCAAACCAGGAAAGTTTCAACTAAAAAGGAGACTAGAAGTCAAAGTCTCTCATGAATACAGACAGTAAAACCCTCAATAAAATACTAGCAAGCAGACCACAACACATCATCAAGAAGTTTGTACATCATGGCCAAGTTGTACTCATTCTAGGAATTCAGGGATCATTTAATATACACGAGTCCATATATGTAGCGCACCACATCAGTAGAAACAAGAACAAAAGCCCCATGATCATCTCAATAGATAAACATAAAACTTTTGACAAAGTTTTAACAATACTTTAACAAATTTCTGACAGCACTCATTCATTATAAAAAAAAATCTACACAGAATTTTAAAAGGTTGCCTATATCTCAAGCTGACAAAAGTCATCTATGTGAAACCAACAGCCAATATCATACTAAATGGACAAAAAAGGGAAGTGTTCACTTTAAAAGCAGGAACAAGACAAGCATGTCCACTTTCTGCACCTCTATTCAATATAGTTCTAGAAACATTAGCCAAAGCAAGTAGACAAAAGAGAGAGAAAGAAATAAAATGAAGAAAGTTTTACAAAGAAGTGAAATTATCATTATTTGCAGATGACATGATACTTTATATAGCGTACCCCCAAAACTATGCCATCAGTCTTGTAGATTTAATTACCAAATTCAGCAGCATAGCAGGAAACGTAGTCAAAACATAACAGTGAGTAGCATTTTCATACACATACAATGAATATGCTGAGAGAAAAATTGAGGAAGCCACACTGTCTACAATAACATCCCCCAAAATTAAATACTTAGGAATCAATCTCACAGAGGGTTAAAAGATTCATACAGTGAAAACTATGGTACCCTGAGAAAAGAGATTAAAGAGGATTTAAGAAAGTGGTAAAATATTCCATGCTCGTGGACAGGAAGAACTAACATGGTGAAAATGCCCATATTCCTAAAATTGTTATACAGATTCAATGTATTGTCAATTAAAGTACCATTAGTATATCTCACAGAACTAGAGAAAAGTTTCCTCAAATTCATTTGGAGCCAGAAGAGACCCAGAAAGTCAAAAGCATCCTGGGAAACAAAGGAATGACAAGAGGTATCAAAATTCCTGACCTGAAATATTACCATAAAGCTACTGGGATAGAATTGACATGGTAATGTAATAGAAACAGAATTGAGGATCAACAAAAAAGAGTAGAAGACACAGACTCAACTGTAAACACACTTGGACACCTTATTTTTGATAAAGAGGCCAAACATCTTCACTAGAAGAAAGATAGCATCTTTAGTAAATGGTGCTGGAAATCCTGGCTTTTCACATGCAGAAGGCTAAAATTAGATTCAGGCCTATTATCGTGCAAAAAGCTACAGTCAAAATGGATCAAAAATTCAAATATTGAAAGAGAAACACTAAAACTTCTGGAGGGGGCCAGCCTAATAGCTCAACAGATTAAGACTCCTGCAAGCAGGCACAAGGGGCCAGTTGATTCCAGCGCCTGCCGTGCTGGCCCTGAGCTGGCAATTGAGACTGGGTGTGATGTCCCATGCCTGCAATCCAAGTTCTTTGGTGGCAGTGAACAGGTGGATCACTAAGATTCTGATGTAGTGGTGAGACCCTGAATGTCCTGTAGACACTTCCCTAAAACAAAAACAGAAAAAGAAAGAAAGAAAGAAAGAAAGAAAGAAAGAAAGAAAGAAAGAGACTTCTGGAAGAAGATGTAGGTATAAATCTTAGAGACATAGGGTTGGGTAGAGCATCATGGACAAAAACCAGATTCCATGGTAAATACTTCAAATAATCAACATCTGGGATCTCATCTTTCTGAAGTTTCTGCACCCCAAAGGAAATAACCAGTTGTGTTAAAAGAAAACACATGAACTGGGAACAATTATAGCTGACTGTACCTCTAACAAAAGTCTTCTATCTAGAAAGTGTAAAAAAATTAAAATATATCAGGACCCCCAAATTCAAAGACCCAATTCACTAATGTGCACCTGACATGAATATACACTCCTCAGAGGGAGAAATACAAATAGCAAGTAAACATCTGAATAAATGTTCAACATCTTTGATCATCTAAGAAGCGCAAATTAAAGCAACACTGAGATCCCCTCCAACCCAAAGAGAATGGCCAACATCAAGACGTCAGCCAGTGACATCCACTGGAGCGGTTGTGGGGACAAAGGAACCCTTCAGCGCTGTTGAAGGGAGTGCAGAGCGGTACAACCACTGCAGAAACCAGTACTGAAAATCCTTAAAACGCTAGTATCGGAGATTCTGTTCACCATCAGCTATTCCTCTCCTGGGTATTTTTCCAGAGGAACTTAAAGAAAACATCACACCGCAGAGATATATGGGCACTCATGTTTATAGCAATGGAGTTTGTCATAACTAAATCCTGGAAACAACACAGACGTTCTTCAACTGAAAAGCACATAAATAATATTTGGTTTTTTTACACAATGGATTAATATTCTACTAAAAAACCGGACAAATTTGAGTCTCTTGTTGGCAAATGAATGCAATTAGGGAACCTACTCTTGAGTGAAATAAATCAGACCCGTATGTGTATTGGCTCCTTAGTGTGAGAGCCTGAAAGAGAAAAAATGGAATCTGGTGGGTACAATAGATAGAGGGAAAAGAGAATGAACTTGAGCAAAGGAAAGAGTTACTGAGTTGGGAAGCACAGGTGAGGGGGTGGGAGAAAGATTTACCTGTGCGAGAGGCAAAGTTAGAACAACGGTATTGTGCATTTCTACTGATCTGTGGAAAGAAGCACTTAATGCTCCCGTTTGCTTCTTCTCCTCTTTTCAACTATAGGTCCTTTTCTCTTCTTAATTTCTTATGCATTTCTTTTTTTTTCTTTCTTCTGGAAACTTTGCATGTTTACAACTTTATATACCTGGTAATATGAATAACCGATTGGAAGACAACACTATGTATTATAACAAATACTGTGAAATTCATATTACTGTGTTAAGTGAAATTCTGTATCACAATTTTTTTCTGTTTTAATTCTAACTTGTACTCTCTTAAAAAGTAGAGATCGTTCCAAAGTCCAAGCCCCCAGACTCTAATCAAGAGCAACTGCTCTTGTGGTAATAACTGAGTTACCACGCACATTGCATCCCAGCTCTGCTACTGTATGTGTAAATGGATGATAGATATGTGAGGGGGTGCTCATGTTCTACCTCTGAAATCTTTGTTCATGGTGAGAGAAAGCAATCGGGGCTGGACACAGGCATCACGGCCAATGCCCCTCCCATCTTCCCTAGCTCTGCTTGTGGTCCAGAAAGCAGACCCCCTTCTCTTCCCTCTGCAGTGCTTGTCTGTGGTGAGCTCTAAGAGCAAAAGAAGCAAATCTACCTTTCCCTGGCCTCCCTTTGGCATTCTTGTCACAAGTGACAAGGCAATTTTGTAGCAGAAGGAGGAGATGCACTTGTTCTGTGGAGGAGAGAGAAAAATTAAAACCTGAAGAGTCATGAGTGCTTTGCGGTTTTCAAAGGCATGTCTTCCCCATGGCAATTCTACTTATGGGTAGAGCATAGATTTCCAAGGGGAACTCTGCCTTATTTTTGGTTCCTAATTCTTTTCAGGGGTGATGAGAATGCAGTAAGAAACTATATTTTCCGACTTGTGTCTCAGAATTAAGAGACCTAGCTGTCCCAGCTCTCATTCTGATAAGGATAACAGAGGGACTGATTCGGTCACAGGAGAAAACACGTAGATCCGTAAATTTGACAAAGGTTGAAGCTCTGATCATGGATAAGATTGATAATAATATATTATAATGGCAACTTTTTTCAAAGGTATTATTTTAAATGGCTTTTCTTCCCTTATTCTCCATCTCTTCTGCTCTCTGAAATTTTCATTTTTTTGCAAGCCTTTCTTATCAACACATGAGCACATGTACATATTAAGCTTGAAGTATTTGCTCATGAATTCGATCTCTTCACCTATCCATTTCTCTGTGGTTCTTAAAGTGTTCAGCAAAGGTCTTTAAACATGAAGCTACCTTAAACTTATTACTCAGTCATTGTTAGAACTTCTCCAAAGCAGGACTTACCCCAAGCTATTATCTTAAAAAAACTGTTCTTATAAAATACAATGATGGTTTGTATGTTGCTTGATCTAGCAGAAATTCATCATTTTAATCTTTCTCCATCTTTAGAATTATATATATCATGGTTTATAATTACTCTGTAGCTTTAGGAGCACTCTAACTACACAATTTTCCTTATCTTATGAATCATTCCTCCTAATCATGTATATATGTGCTATATGTGAGAAGGAGAGAGAGAGAGAGAGAGAGAGAGAGAGAGAGAGAGAGAGGTAGAGAGAGAGAATAAGTAAACAGCTACTTAAATTTTCAGCTCAATGACTTGTGATATATGTATACACCTCTGGAATTACTACCAAATAAAACTGGAATATTTAGGGAAAATCTTTCTCATATCATGTCTAGGTCAACACAGTTATATTCCCCTGGGTATTTTTCCAGAACTGAAAACATACCACAGCAGTATATGTGTAACCATGTTTATAGCAATACAATACGCCGTTGCTAAAACTTGGAAAGAGCCCAGATGCTCAAGAATTGAGGAATGGATAGAAAGATATAGCATCTTTATCTCATGGAGTATTACTTATCTATAAAAATGATAAACTTAAGGCTTTCATAGGTAAATGAATCCAACTGGAGACTGTACTTGTAAGTGAAATCAGACCTACGTGTGTAAACACTGTATTACTCCCTACTGTAAGAACCTGATAAGAGTATATAGGATCTGAAAGGTAAAATAGATGTTGCGAAAGGAAAAGAAACTCTCCAAAAGGAAGGATCGACTGGGATTGGGGAAAAGAGGAAATAAAGGAAGAAGACACAACAGGACAGCCTTGATAATTGTACTGTTGATTTCTGCTGGTCTTTGAAAGGAGCACTTGATGCTTTTTTTTTTTTTTTCTCTCTTCTTTTTAGTTTTTTGACCAATTTTGTAAACTTAAATCAGGTAATCTGAGCACTAATTTGCAGACAACACTTCAATATAGCTATTCTGGAATTCCCATGACTTTTTAGTGAAATTCTATATTTCTATTTTTACTATTTCTTACTCTCTTTAATTAATTAATTAATTAATTAAATTTTTAATGTTGAAGATCTAAATGTTACTTTTAGAATTGCCAAGCTCAGTCTGTTTTGGAAAGTTGAAGAAACTAGACTGTGGGATCACTCTAAAGTGAGAAAAGTTTCTTACACTGTTGCTTCTATTATTCCACTCTGGCTATAACTCTATTGGTTGGTACCACTCCCATCCAAAGCGGATTGTCGCTACTCAGAGAATGGGAAACGTGTCAGTCGTCCGCAGAAGCCCACAACCATGCTTTACTGGTGTGCTGGGCTCGTATTACTTACTGAAGCCGACCTATCACAATCACAGGTCAGTGCAGACTTGGCTGATACTCGCAGGCCATTGGCCACCAATGAGAGTGGTTCCTTTTCCTAGGAAAGCTGAACTAAACGCTACTATGTAAAGAAAAAGATAAGGTAAAGTTTCTTTAGATAAGCGTTTTTCCACATCTATAGTTTTTCACACGTATTTTAAAGCAAATATTTTTTGCAGTTGTTCCCAGAAGATAAGATTCCATTTTTCCAGGTCAGCATGATCTAGAAGAGCCCATTTTCAACTGAGGAATAGCAAGCTTTGAATACCACAAGGTGTAAGGGTCGGATCGGGTGATGCGGCCCCCAAATGACAGGAATGTCTACATGGATGATTGCCTTTAATTTACACAACGGACGAGGCACGTAATGTAATCCTAATGATACAGCGGAGGAGACATTAACTTAAGTAACTGGCTTATGGACGTGCAACTAGTTATCAATTAAGCTCTGGCTCAAACCAAAGAACTCTGATGCTGAAATCCCGCTCTGAAAAACGTAAGTGCCACCGTGTTGCCCGCTGGCACAGCTCATTATTCTCAGCTCAGCACTTTAAGCCACAGCTTGAAGTCCACCTGTCCCCCAAGTTTTTATCACAGTAGTAATTCTTTAATGCTACTCTGAAAGCCCCTCAAGGCCAAAACATGCTAGATGCGCCTGCATTCTCCCCCAAACTTCTAGCCCAAAACAAGATACACATTTGGTTTTTTTTTAAAGAATTTTTTATTTTTATTTTAATTTTTTCTTGTTTCAGAACTTTTGTTTGTTTATTTATTTATTTTTATGGCTGGCTCAGTCTTCCCTGAGGGCAGGGCTGGCACAGCATGTGGTGCTGGGGATCGAGCTTTGGTCCCTGCAGCTGCCTAAGCTTTCCTAAGCAGGCGCTTTAGACCACTGAGCCATCCTGCCAGGCCAAGATACGCAGTTGTATTGCAAATTCCATTCAGTCAATTATATTGGCCAGAAATAGTCATTTAAGATATTAAAGTAAATGCAGCACCACCGGGGTGTCCTCCAGAGACACAAACAGCAGAGCGAAAGGGCGGGCGGCGCGATCACTGACGATAGGCCCAAGGTCTGCACACTAAATCACTCTCTGTAATCACTTCTGCAAGAGACCTCCAAGGTCAGCAGCCCAGGCTCCACACACTCCTTGATCTCCCTATAATGAGTTAATAATGCATACCCTATACTTAATGCATGAAGAAGCACACCACAGACATAGCACAAAAGAGGTCAAACTCGCATATCTGGTGGGCAGTGCCTGTGAGCTGAGTCTGGAGCAAACTACTGTGGACGGAAACACTTTTCATCTTTTTTCTAATAAATAAATCACCACTTGTTCTATATTTTAAGGCATCTGAACAATACCCCCGGGCTCCATAAAGGCTTTATTATCTAGCTCCAGTGGCAGGCAAGTCATTCATTCACCGTGCAGGAAATCACCCACAAAGGCCATGCCACGACTTTGGTGCTTTTCTGTAAAGTGGGAACCACAGATATCTTTTGCATAAAGCTAGCTGCCATGGTTCAATTAAAGGAGAAATAAATCTTATCATCCTGGTGACAGCCTATGCAACCACAACCAGGCGATATAGATAGCTTGGAGAAAATGAAATCTTGTACTCTTTGACAGAGTAATTATTATGCTCCGTCGGTGCATTCAAATTTTTCATGAAAAATCACTTAATCCTCCACGAAGATATTACTTTGGCCATCAAACATCACTTTGGAAAATATTAATAATTTAGGAACTTTTATATTAGAAATCACTAATTCACTAAAGGCAAGAGATTATATAACGTGAGTCCTTCTGTCTTGAAAAGTATTTTCCCTAGCATTATTGAGATGCAATTTCATAGAAGAACAAAACCAACAGAATATATTTATTGAAACGCTTTTAATAGATTGCTTCACAAGATCAGATGCTGGATAGTTTCGTAATGGCCATTTGCCCACAGAAAACCGGAGGACTCAGTAACTTCTAGTCTGAAGAGATGCAAAACTCATACAAAAAAGATGACGGATACAGCCCCATCCATTCAGGGAAGAATGGACACTGCTGGAGAAATCTCCAAAGCCTCAGGAAGCTATAGTCTTGATTTCTGAGGGCAGGAGCAGTGGGGAACAGTTCTACCTGAGGAAGCAGATCTCAGCTTGCCGGGGCTGGCCCGCAGCTTTGTTCTCCTTTTCTTGTGTGAAATGCAAGCCTATTATTGGTCAGTGCTGCCTGCCCTCAGCGCGGTCCTCTTCCTCAGTTTGCTAGCCCACATGTCAGTCACTTCCGGGAGCGTCCTCCTAGTCATACACAAACACACTGAGAAGAGAGCTCTCCTGATCTCTCAATGCAATCCAAGTGACAATCAAAAGTAACCTTCACAATTCACCTAGAAGATAAACTGCACACATCATGTACGACTTTGTGACTCCAGGCACATGGACGCACACCTTCTCCACAATCCGTGTCATAAACATACCTTCCGTTGCCCAAACGTGAACACTTTAGAACTAACTCATGACACAGGCGAGAACAAGGAGGCTCTACCTGGCGCCACTGGGTGTTCCTCAGAAGCCAAATAGTTGAAAACCCAGTTACAAATGATGAGAAAAGGGAGGCAGGCTTTAAGTTTTAGGAAAAAAAAATCCTGTGCTGAAAAAGAGTTATGGGTTACTATCTGCTTTTTTTACCTTCAGTGTAAAGCCTTGCCTTGTGTGACTTTTCTTAGACCTAACATAGGTGAGCTGTAGCAGTTGCACATTTTATCTTTTTAGTTGAATGTTCAAACGCACTTACAAAAGTGATAATCGGTGGTCTATTGTGTCCATACACTACTGTGCTTTAAACAAGTAATTTCAGTCTCATAAACCTTTTTCTACTTGAGTGCTGTTAAGACATATCAATTCTGTATCCCTCCTCCCCGACCAAAAAGATTCTTCTCTCCCTTAGGATCCCTCTCTGGTTCCACTTCTAGTCGCCGGGAAGCACCGTGGCATGTTCTCTTCTTATACTTTGCTTTCCACTTTATTGCAGAGTAGAGCATTACTTTTAAGCGGTATTCCCAAGAACAGAAAACAATGATTCGTTCATCATGAAAAAATGCATTTGTGATGAAAGGTAACCTTAGTAATGACTCTGGACATCGTGTGCTTACTATGTGCTTACTATATGACAGCTCAATATATTAATTGATTTCATTTTCTCATCATTTGAGATAGGAAATATCATTATAACATTTTAAAGAATAGAAACTTGTGGTTGGTCTGGGCATGGTGGCTCATGCCTGTAATCTTAGCACTTGGGAGGCTGAGGCAGGAGGATTGGTGAGAGTTTGAGACCAGCCTGGCCTACAAAGTGAGCTCAAGGCCAGCCTGAACTGCATAGTGAGACCTTGTCTCAAAAAGATCAAGAAAAAATAAAAAGAATAGAAATGTGTGGCAAAGAATATTAAGAAAGTCCACTAGAAGCTCTTGATGTATAAATATCATAGCCTGCATTTAAATGTGGGTGGTCTGACTTCAGAATTTATTACACTAATCACTGTCATCAACTGCTTCTCAGTAGGTGCTACTAATTATTTTACTGTGGATTCCCTTGTAGGAGGAGGAGTTGTCTCTATGGTGGCTGAGCCTGATCCTATTTCCCTGTATTGATGTGGACAGAACTGGCTAGGACTTCACCTTACACGTTCACCTGGCAAAGCAGAGTGGTCTAGCCCAGGTGCTGGTGGTAATCTCTGAAGATGGCAGGTGTGTCTCCCCAGAACTCCACCCACTGTTCCCTCATATAAGTCAGTGTGATGGTTTATGTCTAGTTGTCCCCCCAGAGCCTCATGTAGTCACTGGGCGGGGACTTCTATAGATTGAGACTTGACTCATGAGTCACTGGGATTGTGTGTTTTAGTACTGATGGGATTATTGGTCTGAGTAGGGCTGGGATTATGGGTATGGTCTAGGGCAGATATCCTAAGGCAGAAAGCCTGATAGGAATATAAAGAGAGACAGACTAGAGCTGTTGCTCTCTGCTGCCTTGTTTGGTTGGCTACCTCTGCCGCCATTTTGTTGCTGTTCCACCGCCATGAACTGGATGCTCCCTGCCCTGCTCCACTCAGCCTTGGGCCCGCCGAATATGGACTGAAACCTCCACGAACTGTGAGCTAAACAAACCTTCCTTCCTTCCTTCATTTTGAGTGGCCCGTATTTGTTCCAGTAATGAGTAAAAAGTAACTAAGGCAATCAGGAAGAGGCGGTATGAGGAGCCAGTGCTCCTCACTGTCAGCTGTGCTCAGCTGGGGCTTGAAAGATGACTCATCAGAGCTGATGCTCCGACGCCAAAGCCTTGAACAGCATCTCACTGTGCGATGCAGATCACTCTTTCTGGAGAGTCTTCTCTCTGCACATTGCAGAGGTGATTTCAGGCCTCCCACCTATCCCTGTTCTCAGCACTCACCCTCCTCCCACCTTCTGCACAGTCACTCATCCGCAAGCCAATCTACTCTTCATTATTGAATAAAAGCCAGTTTGGTCCTGGGTAGGGGCCTCTGTTCCAGACATCCATCTCCATGGCTGGACTGAGGACTCCTTGGCTCCTCAAAACTGCAGATATGAGCTAGCGTCTTTATTCTAGCCATGGGATTCACTATAGGTAGTAGAATGGAATTAGTTCACTAGAATTCCAATAACTTTCCTTTGGGATTACAATTATAAACTTCCTGGGCTGTGAGGAGGACCAGGAAGGTATCTCTAGAATTTGCCATTTTCTGTCGGGCTCCATGACAGACCTTTCCACAGTTTGCTCTCACTTGAACAATAGTCTGAAGAAAATAAGGCTTACGGAGATCGTACAGCTTACCCAAAATCACTTTGAAAATACTACCTTGTTTTTGTCCAGATAATACATACCAGACCTTGTACTTTTAAGGGCTTTTAAATTTTGATCATTTTCTTAATTTCAGTTTTGTATTGTTTTATCTTAAGGTCCTTCATTTTCAATTCCTATCACTATGCAGGTGACCAAATGCCGTCAGACTAACTTGTCAGGCATTGGTACAAATCATACCCAGGCCTGAAGATTAGAAAATAAAATATATTGGGTACCACAGAGACCCTGACTCTGTCTTGATTTATCTCAGTCTGTGAGAAATTGAAAGGATAAAAAAGAATCTGTTATCCTGAACTGAGCTACATGGAACAGACGTGTGGCAAAAATAATTTATACTCATTGTAAATTCAGGTTGCTCCTCAAGAGGTGAAATCTTCGTTCCAGAGCGCAGATGCAAATAAATTTTGATGCTAGATTGCCTGTGTTATCACCTTAGTATGAGTGCTGCAGGACTACAAGCACCAATTTCCAGTCGAGACAGCCATAGGGAGCATGTGATCATGTTTTCCAATTGAATGTATAGCAATAACCATGTGCTCAGCTCACATCTTCAAGGCAAGGTCTGGAAATTCTCCATGGATCTTAATTAACCCTTATGTTCTTGGACATAGATGGCGCATCAGTTTTACTGAGACAGCATATGGAAGTAAATTTAAGGTCTTAGGGTCACCTATGTCATGATGGCAATAGCTTTTCACGGTGCAGACAAATCTGTGGAAAAGAATAAGGACCAGTCCAGCACACTGTCTGTTCTGGTAATCCCAAAGCAATGCCTCTTTGCACATTCTAGCAGTCTTTGCGAGTATTGTTTTCCAAATAAATGTGTATGACAGAGCTGCATCCTGGGCACTCTTCCCTACTCTCCTTCCCAGATGCATGAAGAGAGCCCAGCTGTGGAACACTGAGGAGCACGAGAAGGATGCAGGGCGCGTGTAGGCATCCTGGGCAACCGAACTGTCTAACAGCAAGGTTGTTGTCAAAGCTCACATGATTCCCAATGAGACATTTGGTGACCATCGATTTTGCATCAAGTAAACCTCCCAAAGATGACAGAGGCTAACTATAAGACAAAGGATGGTTCTGAGACAAGCGCAAGGGGCTGGCCTTGTAATGGTCTAGGAGGTGATTACAGCATCGTTTCTAGATCTTCAGACTCCTGGGAATTTTTACTGGATAAAAAGTCTTTTCTCAGATAATGGGAAGTCCAGAAAGGCGACCTTGTGTCCAAGTGAATGAATCTGAAAGACATTTTTGCATCCAATGAGGGTTGGCTAGATAGAAATAAAGCATCCACTAGCACGAAGATACTAGTAAGAAAATCACACTAAGCTTTTCCTTAACAGCTTCACTGAAATGTAACCAACATATAACAAAACGTGAGCATCGAAAACACATTTAGGAGCTAAGCATGCTCCCTGTATCTCTGCTTCCCCCATCTCCTTCCCTTTCCTTCTCCTTCTTCAGGTTCTCCTTGTCCTACAAGGGGCTGACGCCAGGGCTTCTGCATTGATCTCCGCCTCAGCCTTCTCCTTCTCTGCTTTTCATGTTTTAACTGCAAGTCACTAAGCTCAGCCCTGCAAAACTGAAACTACAAACCAACTAAACCTCGAGTCCTTAAGTCCCTCTCCTTCCTGGATGTACATTCACCCTTCTTTTCTTTTTCTAAGAATTTGCCACATTAATCACCTCAAATAAATGAAGTTCATGACTTCTGCTGATTAACTTTTTCTTAACACAATGTCACTAACACACATCTACATTGTAACATATCACAATTTCTTCATTAAACCCAAACAATTATAGATCATATTTTAATCCATTCATTTATATATGAACTTTTAGGATATTTTTATTTATTGTTTTTTGTGAAATAAAATTCTACTATTCACATGAATATGTAACTTTTATTTGAGACTCTGCTTTCAATTCTTTTGGATATATACCTTGAAGTGGGAAGGCTACATTACACAGTAACTTAATTGCTAGCACTGCAAGGAACAATTTGTGTTAATTAACTTTCCATTAGTAAGGCAAAATGTCTCAGGCAATCAACTTTAAAAAGGGAAGAGATTTGTTTTGGTTTCCTGTTTTGCTGGTTCAGTCCATGGCAAGTTGGTCCTGCATCTTTGGGGCCAGCTACTAGGCAGTATGCCATGGAGGAGGAAGACCTGCCAGAGCTCCTTTTCTCCAAGTCTGTGAGAGGACGTAAGGTCTGCATTCACAGTGTCATTTCCCCCAGTCTGTTCTCTTTTATTCATCAGAATTGGATTAATGGTTAAAAATCAGTAACAGTGTTAGAATCGGGAATGGATGTTATACAGCTCAAAGAACATGTGACCTCATGCTGGGTGATCTACGGGTATTAAGATGGTGAACTTCTCCACTTCTGAAGGCTATTTTCAACATTCCATTTCCACAGAATTCCTTACGGGTGTGAGGGGGGAAGCTCCAGCTTCCTTATCAAGCCCTTTTTATTGGATTCTGCCCATTGCAATCTGTCTCAATGACCATATGGCTACTATCCCTGAATGACCAAAAACAAACTAACAAGGCAAAGTATGTTCAAACCCTGTAGCAGCAAACCTCCAGCAGCAAGGTTTTCCCCCAGTTCTCTCACTTCCAGGCAGAATCCATGTTTCCTTCTGTCCTCTCTGCTGTTTCCCTTGCACTCTCTTGGAGACCAGGCACGATAAACCAAGTCTAGGAGATGTCCGAGGACATCCTCCTCCTGCTGCTTGAGCTGCCTTGGCATAGAGACGCTGCCCTGGGAAACGTCCTGCTTTCTCCTGGTTATAGCTGAGGTCCTATAGTTTTTGATGCCCTGGTACTCACAGGGCAAGATCTGCTGAGGATGGCAAGAGGCTTTGAATGAAGAGTCCCCCCGCCATGCCCCAGGAAACCCCGGCTCCTAAAGCTCTCACCGTGCTCCTCAGTGTGAATCAGCGCTGTGGCTCTGGCTGCCGCATGACCTTTTGCTCCCAGGGAGCAGCCAGTCAGCCCAGGTCCCTGCATGTCACCAGTCTGGCCCTTACTCTTTCTTCTCACCATTTGCCCAGTAGCTCCATGCACCTGCTCCTTCCTCGTAACTCACCCTGTGTGGTAAATGCTCCCTCGCTGTCACTAGGTTTGAATATGAGTGCACCAGGGCACAGGGGCCGAGCAGTTCTTTCCTTCTTTGGGAAGGAAATATTGGTAGCACGCTTTTCTCTCTGTTCCACACATCTTCCTTATGACACTGAGACACACGAGAAGCATCTAAGGTAGGATGAGAAGCGGGTCGCTTCGTCACCCAGAGTCTGAACTCTTCAGAAGCCTGAATGTGACCTGCTCTCTTTCCTCTCTCCGTGTACCATCATGTACCACCAAACTGAGCAACCATGTGGTCAAATCTAAAAGTTTTTGCAAGGTCATGCGCTTTACCCAAATGACTTAATTGACTCTTAAAAAAAATACACACACACACACACACACACAACAACTGTGGATTGAAAACAAGAGCTTGCTCTTGCCAGACGGGCACTTAAGCAGCTGAGTTATCTCCCCAGCCATGATAATTTTCATTTTATTCTTAGTTTTTTCCTCAGTAACATGAGGTGATAACGATTCCTACCACATAAGGCTTTTAATAAGAGAGAGAGAGAACGAGAGAGTGCAAATATGAATGATAATTAGTTCTAGAAGGGATTGATAAATATTGTTTACTGGGTTTGGTGTCTCAATATAAAATTCCAATACTGTTATTGACATACTTAGAGATAAATAAAAATCCTTACAGATAATGTAGTCCACATTCTGTAATTTAAAACTGAAGTATCCAAGAGAGGTGCATAGTTTTCCATCGGTTATACAGTAGGATAATAGCAAAACCATGACTAAATCTCAGACCTTCATATAAAATCTATGAGGGACAAACAAATGTAAATCTTGATCATGATGCATGTTGATATTCTGTATAAAGCACACTAGATACTCTTACGTATAAACCTCAGGTCTCACCTAAATCTGTCACTAACTTTCCACAACCACCGTCAAGATATTAATTCACTTTGAATCTCAAGGTTTTTCTCCATAAAATTAGTGAGCTGTGGAAAGGTCCCCGAAGATGTCTGCATCTCTCTATATGTATGTACCTTCATTTTTACTAAATAGATTATGTGTCCCCTTGAAGAGATAGCATTTTCATAGCATAATAAAAATTTCAAGGAACTATTGCCAGAAACTCTTGGGAAACTACATCCCTTCAGTCATATAGAACACTGAATCAAACCTCCGGAAAACTTCTAAAGATTCCTGGGAAACAAGATGTAAAATAAGAATGAAAATGAAAAAGGTGTTGTCATTTTTTGAGAAACATTCTTCTGAATCATCAGATACACTGAAAAAAGTGATGTGGGAAATTAATGGGAAATTTAGAGGCGATCCACAAACAACCCTTATTTACATTGGCAAGTAAGACCTAGAATGTGACATACCAGAAAGTAGAGTGGGGAGGCATCCAATAGGGCACCACGCTAAGGTATTATCCATAAGAATCAAGCTCTCCATCGGCATGAGCTGAATGCTCAGCACGCTTGAACAGTCACCTGGAGAACAATGATGGCCATAGTTGTGTGAGGGGTGCTTTTGAGGAGGTCCACAAAAGCAGTGTTCACACCAGAGGCTCCCACGTATTCACTGAGTACAGAGTCCTTGCTAGCAGTGGTGACGACTCAGACACACAAGCTTCATAAGGAAATACAGAATAGCATACGCATATGGCACGCAGTTAGGATGACGTGTAAGACAGTCTGTCCCACACAACGATTGTGCTTGTAAAACACATGGAGTGTTGCAGTCTCTTCTCTGAATAAATAACAGAATTTAGGTGCAAGTTCGATGCTCGATAGAATTTAATTAAGCAATGTCTTGGATGCCTTATAGAGACATACCTATGAAAGGACGGACATGCTTGCTACCTGGTGATAATGGAAGTTATTGCAAGAAAGACCGAGAAAATGTGAACATATTCCTAGAGGTGTCAGAGTATGAGATGTTGATGAACCAAGCTGAAAAATTTAAACATGATCTCAAAAAGCACAACTTTGGAGAATTATTTAGATCCCTTAGAAGAAAAGTAGCAGCTTTTATTTGATCAAGGAAGCACAATATTATTTCAAATGCTTTTTAACAAACAACGTGTGAGGTAACTTCGCACTTCAGTTCTCTTTCCCACGTCAGAGCAGAGAACAGTGTCTCTCAGGCCCTAAAGGACACAGGTAGCTCAACGGTGAGATAGGCGCTGGTTTTGAAGTGTCGTTTTCCAAACCCTGCGGGTGGACCAACCTGATGAGGAACATCGTAGACCCATCTCAGTGCTCTGCGCCGCCCCCTTCGTCAGGCCCTTCCCTCACTTCAATTCGGCCATCACTGTCACTGTCCCTTCCCAAGGACTTCACGTTTCTTCCCCAGTTTCCTGAATGGCTGATCTTTTTTTCAGAGCTGCGCAATTAGGTAACCTGCAGCTTGGTCCCATGAGGTTTGTATATTCCTACGCAGGAATACCTTCGTTAAAATATTTTATTTATTTCTTTTTGCACATGTGTTACCACAGGTGATAACTTTGATAGTTGTTAGTTGTCAATATTTATCACAGTATTATACAAAACAGAGAGACATGATAAACTACTTAATTCTCTTGTTTCCCAGAGCCTTAGGCAATGTTTTAGGGAGACCAAGTATGTAAAATATCTGACAGTAAATTTGAAAATCAAAAAATAAGTATGAAAACAAATGGAAGAAACGCTATAAAACTTCTTTCCATCAGGACATTCAATTTAAAACTCATTTATTATTTTCTCCAAATTGAAAATTAATTTTTTATAATCCCAAGAAAAAAATTAAAAATTGAAGAAAATATTTTCTTTTTCTTGTTTCAGAACTTTTGTTTGTTTATTTATTTATTTTCATGGCCGGCTCAGCCTGCCCTGAGGGCAGGGCTGGCGCAGTATGTGATGCCGGGGATCGAACCACGGTCCCCGCAGCCGCCTAAGCCTTCCTAAGCAGGCGCTTTGGACCACTGAGCCATCCCACCGGGCCCCTGAAGAAAATATTAAAGATGTTTTTTTTTTTTTTTTTCCATTTTGATTCCCTTCTCTTCTTCCACCTTTGCAGTAGGGCCTTACTTGTTCTTGTAAAGTCCTGACTTCGAAAAACCATAGAAACTACCTGATTTCTTAAAATGAGGAAATAGTACAGTTTTGTGAGTCTGAAATCATTAAAGAATTGTCCAGAGATACTGAGAGTGTTACTCAGGGACACGACACTTGTGAGCCATGCCCAAAGCGTTTAATTATATAACCGCATAGGTAGATGACAGATAGATAGATACACAGGTAGATAGACAGATTATAGATTAATTTCAGTAGTCATTAAAATTGGTATACCTTTATTTCTCTTTAGCTGTTTAGAAGTGAAGTATTCTCCTTTTACTTACCTGCTTTCTACACAACTAAACCAGCTACAGGAAGCAAGATAATAAATCCTTTTGGAAGTAGCAAGAGATGGAAGGATGAAGAAGGAAAGGGGAGGGAGGGTCAGAAAGTAACAACTCTCCACAAAGAACTCGATCATCACAAAGGACAAACATGCACTGATAAATAAAGCCTTGACACAGCAGCATTATGCTAAGTCTCCAAATTGGTCACTGTTGACCATCGAAGCCCCTTCCCTTTGAATGATGGGACAGTACAGGAACTTTGAGAATCTTAACCCTGTGGAAAGCCTTGTGGAAATAGTAAGAATGCATCTATTTTTAGAGGACTTGGTACGGCAACCTGTTACCATTTCAAGTTAGGGCCAGTAAGCCAAAGACACCTGTCTAGGTTGCGAGGCAGATATTAAGCAACAGATAGAATTCTAGCTTCGGTGACTGATACCAAAGCACGTCTATCTAACTCCCAAGCTGATAAAGAGAGGGAAAGGAGAGTAAAATCATTGCCTTGTAAAGACTAAGAATTTGACCAACGCAGCACGTGCTTCTAGAGAATAAGCACAGGATGAGGTAGTCACAGTGTTCTGTATTTGAGGATTGGTACCTTGTCTTGGATGGATATGATTAGACAGAAGGCCTACATAGAATCCCACACAAGGGCAGTAGCCCAAGCGACAGCATTCGTTGGGGTGGGGGGCTGCAGTAGAGGTGCAATTCCAGGGCCCAGACTACTGTGCAAGCAGTGGAGCACAGCCCTATGGATCCGCAAGGAGAAGCCACCGAAGATGCTGATTCTTCCTTCTAGAATTGAGGGATTTGTAGCAATTATAAGTTTTGAAGACAGAAAGCTAAGTGGAAATTTCTGGTGCATATCATTTAGAGGATATTTTAAATGACTTTAGAAGGGCAGATAAGGACACAGAAGTAACAGTGTAGCTATTTACAGCACCAGAGAATTGTACTGTAACTTTTCTTTATCTGATTAATACAGGATCCACAGGGTCTCACTACACAGATCAGATGTGACTGGTAGTGATCCTCCTGTTTTTCAGCCTCCCAAGCGCTGGGATTACAGGTGCATGCCACCATGCCCAGTCTCATTCAGTGTCTCAGTGTGCCAGGGGGTGGGGCTGACATGGAACGCAGGGGATCGATCCCCAGCCCCTGCGTCTGCCAAGCTGGAGCTTTAATCCACTGAGCTATCTGGTCAGCCCTTGTATTGTACCTTAACTGGCTGCTAGACATACTTGTATGACAGTAAAAGATGTATAACTTGATCCTTGAGTACAGAAATTAATCAAAATTCCTGAATTTCCTGTTACTAATGTGCAATTTCTTTTTTCTTCCTTTCAAAGCCACTCCTAGGTTTGCTCATGGGATCCATATTAAATTGAGGCAGGGGGAACAATGCAAGAGCTGCAGAACTAGAGGAACTCCTGGTAGATTGAGGGCGTAGAGGAAAGATGATGAAATAGTACTGGCGCTGCAGGAGCTGTAATCTTTGTTTTTTTTTTTTGTTTTGTTTTGTTTTTTTTTTTTTTTGTATTTTAGGGAAGGGTCTACATGGTGTTCAGGGTCTCACTGCTAATCAGATTCATAGTGATTCGCCTGTTGACAGCCTCCCAAGAGCTGAGATTGCAGGCGTGCGCCAACCTGCACAGTCTCGTTGCCATCTTGGAGTGCCCCAGATGCGGGGCCAGCATGGCAGATGAACTGTAATCTTATGTCATATGCCATCGTGAAAAATTTCTGGAGTTCATTCATTATTGCCATTTTTAAGGGAAAATGCCATGCTTCTTATCAATAATGATATGAATGCCTTATCACTTACTAAATATTCTGTGTAAGGTACTGATCTAAAGAATCATACAATTCAATGCCTTTAATTCTTTAATATGTCCCTCTGGATTTGCCCACTAAGAATCTAATTTTTCTTATGATAAAACTGAAGCATAAAGACGTGGAATTACTTGTCCCAAATTCAAAAGCGTATTAGAAAATTAGCTGAGACTCGAACTCAGGTGGAGTTGATCACTGCACTTACTTCCTTAAATGGCAGGGCTGTGACTCAGACCTTCATACACAGGTCACTATGGTGTGATGGCCAGGTGAGGAAATGGTTAAAATATTTCCTAAGAGAAAGGAAAGGTTTACACAAAGTTTTACAGCTAAGAGGATCTCAACCATGTAAACTTAGACAAAATCTATTTTCTCTATTGTTGTTTTGTTGTGATTGGTAAAATTTTATTTTATTTTATTTTATTTTTTTTTGTCTTTTTTTTGAGACAGGGTCTCACTATGCAGTTGAGGCTGGCCTTGAGCTCACTTTTGTAGCCCAGGCTGGTCTCGAACTCGCACTGATCCTCCTGCCTCCGCCTCCCGAGTGCTGGGATTACAGGCGTGTGCCACCACGCCCGGCTGTGATTGGTAAAATTTTAAAAACTGAAGCATTTATGGGACTCATTGCCAGTTAACCAAATTACCTGAGTAATGTTTGCCCGTCTGTCTGTCTGTCTGTCTGTCTGTCTGTCTGGGGTTTTGCTTTTGACTTTTCTTGGGCAGGCTTAAAAGGAGGGCCAGAGTAAAGTCAGTATGACAGGATAAATTATAGAGTGTTAGTTCCTTAATTTTTAATTTTTACATCTTCTCACATTATCCAAGACAGCATTTTGAGAGAAACATTTTTATTATTCTTCACTCAAGCCAAGGAAATTAGACTTCAGTAATTATCTAGTGTACACAAGTGGTCTGGCAGCACAGTGCCTGCCTGGCAAGTGTAAGATCACAAGTTTAATTACCAGTACCACAAAAAAAGGTGAAATCCTGTCTCAAAAAAAAAAAAAAAAAAAAACCAAAAACCAAAAACACCCAAGCTGTCTGCAAAGCAAACTATCAGAAGGAGAAATATAGAATTTACGCAAGAAAGAAAAAGAAGAAATCACATGATAGGAACTGACTTTGGCCAAGGGCTCTCTGTCAAGCTGGAAGTTTATTCACTCTGGTTGCCAGCTATCATTCTTGCTCATTTTTATAATAATAAGATGCAAGATTAGATTGCTCAACAAATCATGGTTAACACTAAGCACGTAACACAAGATCGTACTGTGCCATGCGAATTGGTCATGTCACGCCATTCATAATAGTGAGTGATCAGTAACTAGTTATCATTAAATAAATAACGAATGCTTAGCTGAATTTGATTAACTTTCCATTTTTAATTAATTAATTAATCTGGAAGCACGAGGAGTGCAGTGGAGACAAGATGTGAAAGAAGGTCACCCGGGCACAAAATAGATAGGACTTCATGCGTGCTCCACTGAAACTTGGTGTTCTGAGGTTGTCTGTGGCCATAATTTAGTGATAGTATCCCAGATTTTCATATGGCTGGCTTGCCGCTGAGACACAAGAGCTGAAACCTACAGATTAAGGGAGGCGAGGTCTATTTTGGCTCAGGGCATGTGGAGGTTTCAGGCCGTCAGCAGCTGACTCTAAGGCAGCATGGCATGGCAGAGGGGCCTGGTAGAGGACAGGCTGCTCATGCCATGGCAGTGAGGGGACAGAGAGAGAGAGCCTAATGGAGGAGGGAGGGAGAGCCTCCCGGGACACACCTCTGCAGCCACCTCCTCTGACCAGGTTCCCCTCCCAACTCATGTCAGCTATAAACTCAAGCCTGAACTACTCCACCGATAGGCATCACCCCACCATCCGGTCACCTCTGGAAAGCCCCAACTAGGAGCTCTCATGAGGCTTCAGGGAAATAAGGTGATGCCCATCAACACCAAGTCCACATTCAGCAAGCACCTGTGAACAGAGGCTTGTGTATCTATTATACCTTACAGAAATCCCGATGACAACTTAGTTATTTTATTTCAATCCTTTAAGATAAACGCTTAAGTAGGAAATTATTTGACAGCAGCCCGAATGCCAACTTCATGAGAGAACTCCACAGGGCCACCCATGTGAAGGCTGTCCCATTGTGCACACGCACCAGCAGAGCACGAACTCAGGGAAATGCAAAACGAAGTCTCAGTGCATTGTCACCTGCACTGAGGCAGGTGACACGTCCCACACCCAGGAAGAAGAATGCACTAGAACACAGACAAACTGGCATTCTTCAGTTTTTTCTTAGTATATTATGAACTCGGCGATGCTTCTGAATGTTGTTATTTGTCATGAGCTCACTGGAATAAATTTTGAAAATAGTATTTTACCACATGTCAGTGACTTGGTTCCCCTTTATTAATTCATGGATATTTGACTTCTGTCTGCATTTATTTTCATTTAACCGAAAGATTGTTTGCACTTACTATGTAAGTCTAATGATGCCTAACTTTGTAGCTCACTATTTTTATAAGTTGTTCTGATTTCGGATATGTTTTCTTCCCATTCAACCTGCAGAATTCCAGACTGTCAGGTTTTCTAATGATGACAAAGAAGCCCTTCCACCCTCTGTTGATTTTAAGAAAATATCCGACATCATTCTTATTTTTGTTCTCTGAAATGTAATGTCCACGTCTCTGTGCCACCACTATTTCTTGTGCCTTATTTTCCGTGTACCTTGCTTTCAGCTTCGTGTTTGCCTTGGTGACCCGTGCTCCCACTGGCCCAGCCTCATTCTCTACTTTGTCACTCTTTTCCATCATTATCTCCTCAAAATATCTGCATGTGCAGCTCCAAATCATGGAGTTAAATCATTCAATTTGTCCTGCAAGTCTCCAAAGTTCTCCTTTTCTTTCATTTTAGTCTTATCTACAATTCTATTTTAGATTACTTTGACCTGCATAAGATTTCAACCATCATTTTTCTTCTGAGAAATTCTGTTCCTAAATTCTTGTAACTCGTTTTTAATTTCAGATAGTAGTATTTCTAAATTCCAGAATCCCTATGTTTCCTTAGGAGAATTTCCCTTTTTATTCTGGTTAAATTCTCTAAAACCTCATTCCTATTGACCAAATATTTTACCACACTTGCAATTTATGTAAAATTCTACTTGTTATTTTCATATATGGGCTGTATTTTTTCATTGAGTTTTGTTTTCTTATTAAAAAAAAACCCTTCTCATTGTCTTATTTTCATGCTTTATTGCTTATACAATGTGGAACAGATTGTTACAAAACATGTCGATAGAAGACCAAAGAACATCATACCTGCATTGCTTTTCTGGAGACTGCGAGACCTTTCTTCATGCAGGTAGCTGTGGGAAGAGCCTATTACCTGCCTTATCAAGTGCTCGGAGGAGTGGGGATACATAAATCTCCAGGTGGTTTTAGGTCTTTTCTGGTTTTGAAATTTTGAAGGATGAACTCTCCTCTTCCCTCCCCCCGGGCTTTGAAATCTAGGTACTGGAGAGCCCAGAGGAGGGATGCAGGTATGCTAGACAATTTTTGCTTGTCTTATCTGTACCAACACAACACGTCATTAAAAGCCACCTTGACTATTGAACTCCTTCTGTCTGCTGGCCTTTGGCATTTATTGGTGAAGGCAGACACACATCCTCGTGGGTGGAGATTGTGATCCTTGAGAGCTCTGCATCGCTCCTTCCTACTCAGCGTCAGGCGCTTGTTATTTTATCCTCTTCTCTCAGACTTTAATTGCTCAAATCAGCCTTTCCCCTGAGATAGGCAAGAAGCCCCAGTGCTTCTGAAGAGGTTCCTTTTATTTTTCTTCCACAGCAGGCCCAAGTGATCTGCAGCCTGGGGGACCATCTCAAGCACACAGTGAGCCCTCAGGAAGACTGCTGTTGGAGTGGCAGCAATCTTGGCTTAAAGAGCTGTCCCAGATTACTCTACCATGCAGCCTTTCTGGAAGCCTTCCTCAGTTAGCTTGATAAGGGGCTCCTCTCCTAACCACGAACCCCCACCCAGAGAGAAAGAGGAAGGCCTGAGCCCGGACAGGCAGGCTTGAGCCTGTCTTTTTTCTCTTCCTGTGTAAGCCACCTCTACACATCCTTAGCGGACGCAGCCCACACGTGCTTACCCTTTCCGGGTTGACTGGCCTAGTAAGAGGCAGGGACACCAAAAGCCCATGCTGGGAAATGCTGGTGCTGAAGCTCGCAAAGCTGAGGGGAGCAAGTAGCTGAAACTGAGCAAAACCAACATGAGTTGCCATACCTTGGGCCGAAAGTGTCCCTAGGCCTCACAGTACTGACTGACTCAGCACAAAGAAGAGTCCGGCTGAACCTAAAAGCTGATCGCTTCTGGCAATCAAAGGTCGAGGCTGTTAATATCAAAGAGCAAGGGCTGGCTAAATAGCTCAGTGGATTAAAGCACCTGCAAGGAGACGCAGGGGCCAGGGATTCAGTCCCTCTCCTGCAGTGCTAGAACCATCCCCGCCCCACCAAGTGCTCAGATGGCAGCTGAGACTGGGCGTGGTGGTCGCAGCTGTGATCCCAGCTCTTGGGAGGCGATGAACAGGCAGATCACTGTGAATGCAGTCTAATACTGAGACAGACCCTGAACACGCTGTAGACCCCTCCCTAAAATGCACACACACACACACACACACACAGCTACATTCTGCCCACTCATGATTTTATATAAACACTTAGGCAGTGGGTGACATTGTGAGGAGCAGTGACAATGCTAACGCAGTGAGCAGGAATGAGGACCAACTCGCCTCTGGCTTCCACCTGAGACACAACCAGGAGGCCCCGCTGCTTGGCAACAGGAGCAGAGGGCAGCCAGTGCCTGTTCTCAAGGTATGCAAACTTTGTTTTTGATTTTTCTATCTTAACCCATTTCCCAATTTCATCCTGCAGGATGATATGTCACCTGAATGCAGGAAATCTGTATGTCCCCCTTACTCCTGAATTCCAAATATTTCACTGAATCAACTGATGGACAGACGGAAAGTTAATTATTTAACTGGAGAACCACAGCCAGCTTTTGAAGTGATTGGCTCCTGTGGGCTTCCCAAATCCTCTGTCAAGGAGCTCACGAGAAGGTCGTGCCCTGAGGAAGAAGATCCCTCAGGGATGGGTGGGGAGGGAGACAAGAAAGGAGAGGCGAGCAGCACCAGAGCACCCTGGGGAGACCGGGATGCAGCAACTCTGACCTGCAGCTGGGCGTGTAGATGTCGGTGGGGATAACGGAGGAATTGTAATCACTAAGGACCCATATTCTGGGCTCGTGAGTGGAACAGTGACATATTAGCATCAACGAATTCTTACGCGACAGCAGCCATATCACAGATATTTTTATACACAGGTCATCATTTCTAACTAATCTGTGGTTCAGTGCTCGCCTGTGTTTCAGAGACGAGAGAACCCGGAGCTCAGAGCAGTGGCATGTGCTTCAGTGCAGAAGGGCGTGGCAGGGAACAGAGGCCCCCCTCAGGTGGCCGGATGCAGCAAGAGGGGGAAGAACCTGGGAGGGAAGGGCTGATAACCTGATCTCTCTTTCCAAGCAGGGCCCTACTGCCTTACCAAATAAGGCTTGGGCTCTCCATAAACCCAGCAAGCTATGAACTTATTGGGGATGTAGCAACCCAATAAAGTCAGCTCTCTCACGATCAATTCTTTCCTGTTCCATCATACAGGAATAAGCCTACAACATCTGAGGAACATCTTGGATCCGAAACACTGCCTACTTTTACTTCAGGACAAAGGCTCATTAAAGAAAGATGAAGTTAGGCAAGGGATCAGAAGACGTATAATTCTGAGGGGGGAAAAAAGTGACTGGACCCGGTAGTAACCACTTCCTTCTCATTAGTGAGACACTCTGGCGTGGAGCAGATGGGGGAATTCTCCAGAGGTGAAGGCACTCTGTGCCCCACACGTGTCAAATGCATGGGCTTCCATTCCCCTTGGAACCGAGTGGCAGGTCAAGGAACCCAAGGAAGAGAGCAAACTGCACCTTGCCTAGCTCTGCAACAGGCATTTACTGCATCTGGGCTGCAAATTGTGTCTCAGAGGGTCACTGCAGGGGCAGGCAAGGTGCAAGTGGAGCGTTTCATCCCCCAAGGAGAGCAAATTGAGCACTTGCCACTCCAGCCTGGCCCTAATGAGTTTTCTTGGCAGAGTTTAGGTCCACAACGGGTTTCCTCCATTTCTGTCGGACCCATAAGCCACATAATGAGCTCAGAGCGCAATAGTGAAGGTAGGAAGGGTGCGCTGAGACCAACGCAGTGACAGAGCAAAGGCACGACGGGAGACGGGGCAGCGTGGAGAGGCCCTAAGTCTGCTGCAGGTAGACATCAGCAGGAAGCCCTACGCAGAAGACAAATGTGGCTGAGCGGCACGGAGCGAGCTCTTTCTGCAGGATGCGGAACAGCAGCAGAGCCCCAAGGCCAGGCTGCGGTTCTAGAAAGGTGGGGACACTGAGGAAGTGAGGTGGACGTGACCCCCGGGTGCCATGCTGTCAAGGCTGGCTCCCATCCGCTACTCCGGGAGGCAATCGTGGCCATTCCCAGGGCACCGCGCGGGCGGCGCGTCCGGCTTGTCTGGAGTGCATCTCTTTCCACTAGCTGAGTACATCTTCTGAGGAAGAGAAACGTTTCTGTCCGCAGGCATGGCCTGGTGTGGCACAGCAGCTGAAGGCGGGGGTGGCGGACCCCCCTGCAGCTCCCAGAACGGAATTAGAACGTTCATGGAAGGAGTGCGAATAGTTGTGCTCAACTGACTCATCCTTTCTCAATGTGAGAACCGAGCGTTAATTTTCTTTTTAGTCCATGCCTGAAGCACGTCACGACAAATACGTCATGACTTTAAATCGTTTCTCATGTGCTTGCTTCCTCGCCCCTCTAATTCCTTCATTTTATGATTCCCTTCCTGTCTGAGAAAGATCTGTTCCCCTACTCCCCGCAATCTTATATTCTGGCCTTTATTTATATTTTGAGTAGCTCATAAGAGAAATTACATTAATTTAGGCTTATGCAATTTAAGACTACGATAGCACGGTGCACTTACTCAGCTACCAATGACAGAAGTTCATTCTGCCCAAGGCAGGGTAGAGCTCCAGTGAGAACAGGCACCACATGTTTATCCATTCATCCACTGATGAACTTAGAGACTGCTCCAATATTTAGCACTAAGGAATGTGCTCCTGTAAACATTCAGTGTTAGTGCAACTATAGTGACTTTAAGTGCCATAAAAAGGAATACCGGGGTCAAATGGAATTTTAGCTTTGTTTTTTAAGGGATCTCCATCCTGACTTCTATCGTGGCTATTCTGTTTTGTATGGCTACCAAAAATATAAGAGCTCCTTTTCTCCTGAAGCCTCTCTAGCATTTGTTACTATGTGATTTTTTTTTTCTTTTTTTTTGATGGTAGCTATTCTTTCTGGGGCCAGATAGAAGCCCAGTGTTGTTTAAATTTGCATTTCTCATTCAGTCTTAAATATATATTTTGGCACTTTTACAAGCGAGTAATTGGGTTTAATTACTTGTCTATATTAGTATTCATCATAGGTATGTATTTTAAACTAAATGTTATGTTTTTCTGACTTGCACTAAAAATATTCAAGCATGTGAGAGCAGAGGTCACTTGTGCAGGGTCACACAGCTCACGCCTGAGGAACCTGGGGTTCCACCTAATTCACCTCTGCCTGCACTTGGTACTCTTGAGTACAGCATTCAGCATCACAACTCCTACAAGCTCGTGTAAGTCCACACAACAGACATGGCCATGCACTGCAGGGAACTGCTGTGGTTTATGCTCTATTTTCTGGTCTTACATCATTGAAGGTCATTTTGATAATTTTTTCTTGCTTCATACTTGATTTTTTGATGTTTTTCTTTGTTTCAAAATACCGTATACATACATAAAAGACTAATAAGTTTTTCCACTTATGAATTAATAAAAATTAAAAATTGATTTTCTCAAGTTCCACCTTTTATCTACACAGCACTGAAAACTGTGTCTGCACACAACTGTTGCTGGCCCATTGGACTAAGCATGAAGCCTCAGAGCAGAGGATTCGGCCATCAGGGAACCTAAGAGAGGTGGAGCAGGAGCACCTTGGTCCAGCCTTGGCAGCCTGGGAGGGAGGCGGAGGCATCACACTGTTACAGCTCTTTTGCTAGCATTTCTATAGATGAAACATTCAGAAACATGGCGGTGAGAAAACCAGAGGTGGACAGGGTGCCTGGAAGCCAGGGATGGAGCCACCCTGCATTTCTCTGAAGTCGCATATAAAGGGACTGCTTTATTAAACGTACATTTACTTATACTTCAGGCAACCACTAAGAAACACAAGTTCTCACTTGAAAAATGGATAAAATGACTGCATATAAATGTAAATGTAAAACGAAAATTATTCCAACACTCTGTGAAATTATTCCAAATTTTCACTCTGTGAAATCCCACTTTAGGTATTGGGATTACTAACAAAATTGACTCTTTGAAATGGAAGACATATCAGTAAAAATGTCAGCTCTGAGACATAAAGTTCAGTAAACTCTTAAAAGATCAATTAACATATGTTTCTTTTTGAAGTGTAGCTTATTATAAAGTTCAAACTGTTCTAATAAACTATAGTCTGAACTGGAGAATATGAATAAATTAAAGATAAGGATTACTAAATAGAGTTTAGTTGTTACACAGAACAAAGAATCTTAGCAGCAATGTTATTGCTTAGGGTACCTGGGCCCACAGTACAATATAACAGGATATTAAGGGTGTCAGAACACATGAGGAACAGGGCCACGTGAATTAGATCCCACAGAAGTCCTATTAATAGAGATAGTGCTTAGATAAATACAACGGTTTGTGTGGTATTGGAGGCAAAATTCAATTATGAAAGAAACTATATTAAAGGAAAACCTCTGACCAGTTTGATAAAGACAAAGAAATTCTTCCTCATCAGACTCTGAACTACTAGACTGACTTTAGGTTGAGTAGCTGTAATGGAGGGATAAGATCCCTGTACAACACAATTTTATTTTTAGGAAAGCTATATTAAAAAAAAAAACAAAAAATAAACAAACAAACAAACAAAAAACAGACTAACACATGCACAAAGATCTATGTATTAACGTATTTACTATTCTTTTAAAAATATTTGAGATGATCTATATTCCCACCAACAGTTAAATTGATAAACTGTAGCACTATCATATAACAAGGTGCTATATGTCTGTGTGTGTGCGCGGGATTTTAGAATAGAGCTGTCTAAGGTCAGCTACTTGCGAAAATAGACTGATTCTTAGAAGCATCACCCATGAAGAAATACATACAGCAGGACTCTGTGTGGAAAGAGACCCTCCTCTAAAGCGCAATCAGAATAAAGACTTCCCTTAAACCCATGTGAATCTCAGAAACAAAGACAAAGGTAATCTCAGAAATAAGACTAGATGTAAAACATCCATGGAAATCTGGGCAGGGGAGTTGATCCTCTGTACCTGCATCTTTCAGTCTCTGGGCAAGTGTCCTTGAGAAGGTGGAACTTGAGGCAGTGAAGTTCCCATTGGCTGAAGAATTCCTGGAAAACAATGACCAGAGAGGGTCTCAGCAAAGAGCGTTGGCTAGCTACCACATTCTGCTGGTGAAAGAAACAAGTAGCTGAGTCTGTATTTGAACTCAGGACCTTACATTTGCCAGTCATGTGCTTAAGCCACTGAGCTATCTCCCTGGCCCCTAATGCCTGAAGTCTGGAAAGAAAATCTGACCAGCATGCTCCAGCGTCATCATCCACATGGGTGTCAACATGGTTTCTACCCTAACATAATGTTGACTGCAAAATGTAATTCAAGTAGAAAAACAAATGCAGCAAAATGAAAGCATAATATTTAAACACATGCAAACACGATGGCTTCTCTTGTTAGATATCCATAAAATAAATGACAAACATAATTTATAGTCATAATAACAATCACAGTCATAATTAAGAGATTGGTGTTCTGGTCGCGTCTGAGTCTACAGGAAGGCAGGTGTGCAGATGTGTTAGATAGAGACCTCTAATTGCATAGCTGCTCCTCATGCCTGTCTAGTTTTGTGTGCTGGTTAATCTGATGTCAAATGGAGCTCACAAATGCCCAGATATCTGGTTAAAAAGTATTTCTTTGTGCGTCTGTGAAACTCTTCCGGAAGGAGACTGGCTTTGTGATCAATGTTCCAGGCAAAGGAGACACCCTCACCGGTGTTGAGCATTGGCCTTGCCATTGCGGGCCTGTGTGGACAGAACAGGGAGGGCAAGGCCACGTGCTCTCGGCTGAGGCTCAGCTAGGGCATCCGTCCAAACTCTGAGCAGGGCCGCCTCTGGCTTGGGGGTTCTAAGCTCACACGACATTTCTGTTCTACAGCATGTATGTGTGACGTTGTGATACCTGACCCCCATTATATATATATATATATATTTTTTTTTTGCATGTATAATTCTGTATTTCTATTTTTCTGCTTTTCTAAAAAATTCTAATGCAGTTTGAAATGCTGCGTTTCATAGGAATATTATAAGCATTTAATTCAAGCAGATAAAAGGATTTGTCTGTTATTAACTTACCATTTATATATCTATTGATTGTACAGACAGAGATTGTTTTGGTGTTTTTTAACTGAGGTCAGGGTTGAGACAATCTTTCCTGAAGGTCTGAGCAGGAAACAAAGAGAAATCTAAACTAGAGCTTGTGAACTGCCTTCCTCTCCTTAGGATCGTGAGGCACATGGCGAAGGAAAACGCAGCTCAGTGCGGTAGACCAGCTACAGGCTACGCCTCCATAACCTGGCTGACAATGAGAGCACAACCCATCCTCCCTGAGCTGCTGACTTCTCCTCCCAGGACACAGAGGGATTCGTCAGCTCTATAGGTGCTCACTCTTGAGCTGCGGCTGTTCCCAGGTCTGGCAGCGGCCTGCAGGGCTACCCGGGAGCCAACTCCCTTGCTGGACCTGGGCTTCCGCTAAGCATCGCAGCTCTCGTCCAAGCAATCTATTCGAACTAGGAGCGGTGCTAATCAGTCAGTGTGCTGTCTCCTGTGATGTGGTATCTGGAGCTCTGTTTTCGCCTGAAGAACTTTTTTTCTATAAGAACATATGGAGTGAGACAAGAACATATTTTCCTCCTCACAAGCGAAGCCAGTGGTTTTTTGGCAGGAGGGCTCTCCATCCTGCACAGCCGTTGTTGAAGGAAGGTATAAGTGGGATTTGCTTCCCATTGAAGGAAGTGGCTGGAACACTGGGGAGGCCCCCTCAGTTCTGACATCTTTAGCTTCAGCTCTCAGAAAGCAGGGCTGTGTTTTACGGTCTGCTGAAGCCTTCACGAAGTGCAGCGCCTTCCTCTTTTATGGGCTTGTCTAATCCCGGCCGCGTGTCTGGTGGTGCCGTTACACAGAGCCAATGCGCTGGATAATCGCGAAAGGACCAGCATTCGGAAAGGACTCCGCTTTTGTGCAGCTGTGGAGAGGACTCTTTTTTTTTTTGCCCCCCCCCTTCCTTAAAATTTCTCCTTTCAGACAAAAAGGAACTTCCCAACTTATAAAATGTTTTTAAAAATCATTGAGGACTTCTGAAGCTCCTCAGCTTGCGATGGGTTCAGTTTCAGGTCTTCCCTTTGCTTTCGCGTTTGCAGCATGAGACACTGTACATTACAGGTATTGTTTATCTTTATTTTCTTTTCAGCGTTCTTACAGAGGAAAGATATTTGGATAAAAGAGGTAGATTAGATATAATTTTCCAATGTCCATTGAAAAGTCACACTCAGAATGACAGAAACGGGCTTCATGTCCACTTTTCTGGATGTGCAACCCACCTAGACTGTGCTAGTCAGTGTACCACAGGACACGCATCGAGAGAAACCCTCAGGGTGTCTAAGACAAGGACGGGCTGTCACTGCTAATGATTTCCAGGCAAGGGTGATAAAGGATTCCTCCCGGAATGGGCCCGGGAGAAACTGAGGGAAATAAGGTAAACCAGATATCTGTGCTGCAGCATCTCCAGGGCCCTTAGATGAGAAATGATTCTGTAAGTACAGATGCAGGGAACACTGACAACATTATTTTTTTTCAAGATGTGTTTGATCATAGAAGTCTTTGGGGAGTTGCTAGATTTTGCCAAGCACATTTTTGGAAACACTGATTTAGCCAGACCAATTAATAGGCAAAGCAGAAAACTAAAGCCCAGAGAATGATTTCTCCAAGGTCAGTTGACTGGGGAGGAAATGACAGCAGAGAGCAGCCAGAGGAAAGGAGTGTTCACGGAGCAGGCATGTGGGTGACGCTCCGCGAAAATAAAGGGAACCTTTCTTACAATTAAATAAAGAATAATATGTGATGCACAAGGCATTTTTCATACTGTCAAAGATGCCCATTATAAATGGCAGACGGGAAATTGAAGGATTTTGTAGTGGCCATAATATTACTTTTGCAGTAAGTGCCTGTTAGACATCTGGTAGACAGAGAAATAGTCTAACATTGCTGACAATTATCCTTTCACGTGTAAGTTAATTAAAACAAATACGGCTCCATGGAAGACTAACTTCTTTATTCAAGATTGTCAATGAAGGACGAAGGCTGAGGTTCCCTGCTTTTGATTTCTGAGTTTTTTTCAGGTATGAAAATCGAGACTCAGCTTAGGTTAAGAGCTGAGTTGGGCTGCGACCTCGGGGCCATCATGCCGCCCTGAGAAAGTGGCAGTGCAGGTACATGCAAGAATGAGAAATTGCTGGAGGTGCCTCGTAGGGCGGCCGCGTGCTGCCGCCTTCTGGGCTTTTCCATGGAAGAGAGGAGCTCTAAAGGAGGGTCTCCTGCTCAGGAAGCCACGCTCCCTACTGAGTTGATCCGGAAGGTGATATCTGGGGCTCTGTCCTCTGTCTCTGGTTAGAGGAGTTCTGGAGTTGTTTGCGCTGTGCAGGTGGGTGTTTATTTGTTTTCTATTTAATACAGGGTCTACAGGATCTTACTACAGAGATCAGACTCCCAGTGATGCTCTGGTTTTCAGCCTCCCTAGGACTGGGATTACAGGCGCGGGCCACCATGCCCAGTCTCAGTCGCTGTCTTAGCAAGGCTTGGAGGAAGGGCTGACAGGTTATGCTAGAGCTCGAACCCCAGCTCCTGTGTCTGCCTAAGCAGGCGCTTTAATCCAGCCCACCCTTGCGCGATAATATCTGTCTGGCCCTAGGAGTTCTCAGCTATGAATACGTGATCAAGAAATATGTTCACATCGCTCCTGCTTACCCTCCTCTTTAGGGGAGTAAAAGCCCTTCTTTTCTCATCTGGATATGTGTTCTATGCTGCAAAGCATAAGGAAGAGCCATCTGTAATCAGAAGAAATGGGAGGATCCAGCTCAGAGCAAAGGAGCCACAGCTTACACACTGAGCTTGCAGGTTTAGCGGAGGGAAATACTGAGGTGCATCTTGATTTTATGGATCATCGCTAAATGAGAAAGAGCTAAGCATGCCACCCCTCGGTCACTTGACCATATGTCATTGTAGAGCTTCCTCTGGAAGAGGCAGAAAGAACCCCATCACTCCACTGGCTTCTCCAGAACTGGCAGTAGCTGTCTTGTGACTTTGCCTTCCAGAAGAGCCAGGTGACGTGCTGTGGCACATGCTGGGTTCAGGTCCCAGATTATTTCTACTTCTCAGAGCTTAGCAAATTTGCTCATAAAGATAATTTTTAGGGATACAAGCTTTATGACATCAATTAGACATGCAAAACAGATACACAAGTTACATCTAGAGATGTACTCAATCCTATGGATTTTCACAAACTTGCAATTTGTACTCAGCTCCAGAACAGACTGTCATGATGGCCAATAAACTATCTTCATCATGCTGTCACTGGTCCCTTCGGCATTACTTTTGCGTCCACTTAGCATCACCGATCTTAGCTCTACAATAATTCTGACTGCTTGGGAACTTGGTGAGAGGAAGACAAGCCAGGCTGCTGTGTCTGGCTCTTGGCTTCCACCTGCTTGCCTGGGACACCTGAACCTCAGTGTGTGTCTTTTAACCTTGTTGTTTTCCTTTGCTTTAATGTGCTTCACCGTGGTGCATTTAACTGTGAATTGCCCTGGGTGGTTTAAAATTGTCTACTCTTAAAAAAATTATTTATTTCATACAGGATCTTGCTACACACTTTAGACTCATAGCGACCCTCCTGTCTCAGCCTCCCTAGTACTGGGGTTATCCATGCCACAGTGCCTAATGCCTGGTTCTGGGGCCTGCACAGCATGTGGTACTGGGGATCCAGCTCAGGTCCTGCTCTTACTAGGCAGGCACGTAGACAGCCGAGCTCTCTCCCCTGCCTCTCACTTACCTTTTATTTATTTATTTATTTATTTTATTTATTTTTTTTTTTTTGCCTTTTTGAGACAGGGTCTCACTATGCAGCTCATGCTGGCCTTGAGCTCAGTTTTGTAGCCCAGGCTGGTCTCGAACTCACACCGATCCTCCTGCCTCAGCCTCCCGAGTGCTGGGATTACAGGCGTGAGCCACCACGCCCGGCTCTCTCACTTACCTTTTAGAAGCTGATAAATTTCATTATTTTAAGAATTTCAGTTTATCAGAAGACTATTCATAGGCTGTGGAAAGCAAATTACAAATTGGATTTAGAAAAGTTGCATTTTAATACGTGCATTTGACTGTGTATTAAAAACAGAAACAAGGAAACTCAATAAATCACTTGGAAAACAGCAAAAGACCTAAACAGACTCAGTCTGAAGGAAGTACTAGGGCAGAGGCTGAGAGGCGCTCCTCGGGGAGCCCTGGTAGATATCTTAACTTTCTTTTCATCCTTTTCCCTTCAGTCTATTCCTCCTTCTTCCATCTCTTAATCTTCACATTGGCCGACATCTTTCTCCCTACTTTACATCATCTCATTTAGCCTTTGTTCTTTATTTATGCCTAGGTTTCTTGTGTGAGGGCAGCCAGGCAGTGCTGAGGCTTCTGTGCCTGGTTCGTTGTGTTTAGAGTTGGGCTCTCAAGCTGCATTCATTCATCGGAAAAACAGTCCCAGTTGATCCTTTAGGACAGCACAGCACCCCCGTGTGTATAAGCAGATGGGCTACTTAAGTGAGTATGCATTTCTCAGAAGACTGCGAACCAATGGCCAATACATACATGAAAAAATGTTCAACATCTCTGGCTTTCGGAAATAGGACATGAGAGTCTGTCTCACTCCAGAAAGAGAGGCTCCCATGGAGAAATCAAATGACAAATGCTGGTGAGATTTCGGGGTGGAAGGAACCCTCCTACATAACTGGCGGGAATGGGAATCAGTACAAGCACTATGGAAAGCAGGATGGAGATTCCTGTGAAAACTAAAAGCAGAAATCCATTTGACCTAATTATTTTTCTTCTAGGTGTATTTCTCAAAGAATTTGGGCTACTGACAGGAGTATTCCTAAACATTTGGGTGTTTGTTTTATGGTTTATACATATATCAACATATTTTGAATAGCATATGTAAAATGGAATGTTGGGTTGTCTGAAATAAACGTGGGCCTAACTTCATCAGCTACTGTCCAAAACTATTGTGAAGCATTTCAGAACTGTACCTTTTCATCCTGTCAGCAATCAGTGATGGTACTTGGGATGCCTTGTCTTCAAAAACACTTGATATTTTTATTTTTAGCTTTTGAAATTTAGCTTGAGTTACAACAGTATATCTTTCGGTATTCAGTTTGTGCTTTTTTATTGAACTATTCTTTTTTCCCATTTTTTTAAATTTAATTTTATTTTTCTCTTGTTTCAGAACTTTTGTTTGTTTGTTTGTTTGTTTATTTTTATGGCCGGCTCAGCCTGCCGTGAGGGCAGGGCTGGCGCAGCATGTGGTGCTGAGGATGGAACCACGGTCCC
Organism: Myocastor coypus; assembly: GCA_004027025.1. Lineage (NCBI taxonomy): Eukaryota > Metazoa > Chordata > Mammalia > Rodentia > Myocastoridae > Myocastor > Myocastor coypus. The sequence goes on along the minus strand of PVJA010005802.1, from coordinate 29,794 downwards.
TGCAGCCGTCCAAGCTTTCCTAAGCAGGTGCTTTAGACCACTGAGCCATCCTGCCAGGGCCCCCCATTTCTTAATTACTAAAATCAAACAACTTTTCATTGATTGTCACTGTGAAAATGTTCTCTCACGACATACCTATTAATAATTTTACCCCGTTTTCTTTATATATAAATCATGTGTGTTTGTATGTATATAGGTGAATGAATGAGTAATTAATACAAGTTCCTCATCCGATATAAAATAAAGAAAATGAAGTATTTTATGTTATGTAAATATGTTCTAGCATATTATAAAGTACATCTAATAAATAAGTATAATTGATACAAATATATAAATAGCTTTTCTGTATTGAACTTTCATTTTTTATTTTTTTCCTTTGGATATTGGGTATTTCTCTCTCTTTTTAAATTTTGTTGGAGGAAGTGTCTCACGATACAGTCCATAGTAGTTGTGAACTCATTATGCAGCCCAGGCTGGCCTAGAACTCACACTGATTCGCCTATCTCAGCCTCCCCAAGGCTGGGATTACAGGCACATCTCTACACCTGGCACCTTAAATTTTATAGGCCAAGTGTGTTCTACTAGTGTTAGAAAGCAGCAAACTCTGTGTCTTTTAAGTCTGAATGCACTGACATCATCAGTACCTTGTGTATTCCCCCAAAAGCCTAATGCTTGCCAGTGGCCGCAGAGTGAGGGGACACGATAACCCGTGTGCACCTACACTGAACCTGTTGTCAGTTTACAAGATCATATCTTGTCCTCCCTGCAGTCCTACCCTGTCCTCTCTGCGATCACCATGTTGGTGTCACAAACTGTCACCTTACCTCCATCTTCGCATCAGCAGGATACCTTCGCACATGCTCTGGCTGGAAAATGGGCTTTGGCCTTTGCTAGCGTAAGTCCCCTGGCTGCCCTTGTGAGCACTAGTGTTTTCAGATGAATTAAACAATCACTGTGATGTGCAAACATAGTTCATGTATCCTTTTTTTCGCTGTAGTTTTTGGGTAATAGACTACATTGTGTTCGGGGGTCTCACTACTAGCCTGGACTCATAGTGATCCACCTGTTTACACCCTCCAGTCTCAATTTCAGTCTCAGTGTGCCCCAGGGGTGGGGCTGGCATGGCAGGCTCGGGGATTGATCCTCCCTGGGCCCTGCGCCTACTTGCAGGTGCTTTCATTTGCTGAGCTATTTGCTCAGCCCTCATGTATCATTTTGAATGAAAGTAACCCAGAATTGGTATATTTTGTTACTGACATTGAGTATTCCAGTTAAAAATAAAGATCTTACTTCTCCATTATTTATCTGCTTCCATTACTTTTGGTGAGAATTTTTCATTATAAAAGTAGAAATTTTGGGGCTGGGGAGATAGCTCCATGGCACAAGTGCCTCCTGGCAAGTGCAAGGTCATGAGTTCAAACCCTGGTCCCACAAAAAAAAAAAAAAAAAAAAAAAAAGTAGAAATTTTATACAACATATTTTTCTGCTTCAGATTTATTCAATTATTATGTTTTTGTTTATTTTTTAAATCTTCTGTTTGTTGATAAAAACTAATACAGGAATATCCAAAAACACTGAAATGCTAGCACGATTAGTAAAAATAGAAAGGGCAATCTGAGAATGATAAATGGAAAACCAAACATGAAAGTATCAAATTCTTATTTACTTGAGGCACCACTTAGAAATATATTAAGTTGAAATTCACAGGCAGAGGTAGAAGAGAAAATTCATAATCTTGGAATGCAACTTTGAGGAAACTCTCTCAACAGCTCATGGAACAAGGTTAGAAAAAACCTGTCGGCATACTATGTTGTGCTCTGGCAGAATTTGTCTCACATGGGGGTCCTCCTCTGCTGGAGTCCTTGCCTGCAGCACCCTTGTTCAGAACTGACTCACAAAAGAACTTGCATAAACTCTCAGAGGTAGAGGTGACACAGGAACTGTTTCTCTGAGAAGTTTTCACAATTAAACACGATGGTAGGGACACAGCGAAACACGTCAGCCGCTGTCCTTGTGTGCATTGCTGTCTTCCTTTAGCCCAACACGGCCCTTTGGACTGATGACCTTGTTTACCCATAGCATGTCCAAGAAAGGTGCCTTACCAGGAATCTATAGTATGTTGCCAGTGAGCAGTTGGGATGATGGGCAGATGGAGTAGAATCCAGAGAATGTCAGAGCTGAAAGACAGGTACAGCGCCTGCGTCACTTGCCATAGTGAAAAAAGCACGCCTCCCCCCCATGATGCTTTTCAGAGAGACTTTAAGGCAGTACAATACTTTAACACATTTGAATGTGTAGAGTAGACCAATCAGACATAGTAAAATTAAGTTGGTTTGTGTTTCTGTCAAATTCATGTGAAGAGAGAAACAGTAGCCTTGCGTGGACTTACCACCAAGTTTCAAGGTCTACATTGATTTCTTCTATAGAATCTAACTCTAGGGTCAACACCTTAAGGTAATATTATCTCCAGCTATTATGCAAGATGTATTTGATTTATTCCAAAGGAAACCAGTGGGTGAAAGGAGGATTGATAAATATCATCCCTTTGGCATCTCTGAGGTTTAACGGTGGCCTGGATCTCTAATTCTCCTACAACCCGTCATTGCTTCTTGTCTACTGCACTGTAAGAACAGGGCATTATAAAGTCTTCTGCATCGCCCTTTCTCTCCTAGCTCCATTCTTGCTTCAGAGACCCCACATGCCCGTTCTTCCCATTGTGTTTCTCCTTTAGTCATGGATTAGAAAAATGCCCCCATTTTGACAATAAGCAATAGGCCAGCTGACCCATTGTCAAGATAATGTGAACTAAGACCATCACCTCAAGCTTCTAGTCATGTGTGGTGTGACTTTGATTAATAAAGAATAATTACATTTAGAACAAGTCATTGGTAATAGTAATCCTTCTTGGGTGTCTGCTTTGATGCTATGCACAGTTACTCAAGGGTGGTGCCACGGGTTCCTTGGGAAAGGCTTGGAGGAAGTCAGGGAGCCTGCACTTGTTTCCATCATCCTTGTTTGCAGATGAGTGAGCTCATGTGTACAAACTCCAATGACTCTACAGGAAAAAAAAAAAAAAAAACATGAGAACTAGAATATAAGCTCAGCAGTTGTGAAAATACTCTGTCCAAGGAATCCACAAATAATAATTCCATAGTCATTTTTCCAAAAATCAGAAAAAAATATTAAATTCATACAGAACTACAAAACCCCTCAAGAGCCACAACAGTTAGTTTTAAGGAAAGTTAATATAATTTGTGGCAAGACATTGCCTGAGTCCAAAGTGTATAATGGTGCTGGAACAATGAAGATAGAATGCTATTGGAATAAGACCAGATGTGTACATCAGTGAAACAAAATAGCCCATAAGTAACATGGTTTATTGACAGCCAGCTAATGTTTGCAGAGGACCAGAACACAGCAATGGGAATAAACAGGCTCTTCAACAAATAGTGCTGGACAGGGTAGATGTCCCTGCTGAGAAGAATGAAATCAGAGTCATATTACTCAACAATTTTGGCTATCAACACAAAATAGATTAAAGATTTAAAGTGAGGACCCAAATACACATCTACTAAAATGAAACTTAAGGTAAATATCTAAGGACTGCAGACTTGGTGAATATTCTTGGCAACCTCAAAGTACAAACCGCAAATAGGTGGACACACAGGACTACATTACACTGAAATTCTGAACAGTAAGCAAAACAACGCACTGAAGTAAGCAACAACCTACAGAACATGAAGAAAAATGTTTCCAAACCACATAATACACAAAAGTTTAGTATCTAGAACTGATGAGGAATTCAAACTACTCAGTAGCAAAAATTATAATAATGCTACTAATAATTTTGGTACATAATGTCGAAAGGCCCCAAAATGCATTTTTTTCAGCCAGCCATGTGGTGTACACCTGTAATCCCAGCACTGGGGAGACTGAGACAGAAGGATCAGTGAGAGTTTGAGACCAGCTGGGACAAAGTATCCAACACCCAGAATTAAGGAAAGAAAGATTTATTTAGTTCACAGTTAATGGAAGTTTCAGTCCATACTCAGTTTGCTCCAAGGCAGAGTGGCACATGGCAGAGGGCAACCATTCATGGTGCTGGCAAAAAGCAGAGCTGAGGGAAAAGCAGCGGCTTCAGCTGCGAGCTAGCCTCTTTCTGCTCCTTGCACTGCAATGCAGATTATCCACCCCAGGGCCAGAATGTAGCACTCACAACTGCAACCCCAGCATCACGTCAGGAACCAATCACAAACTCCAGAAGCCACCCCATAACTATATGAGACTTTGGGGGTCACCCAGAAACAGACCAAAACACAAAGACTTTTAGAGCCTTTAAGTAAACACGTAAGTCCTTTATGACTCTTTGGGAGTCTCTCTCTCTCTCTCTCTCTCTGACGTAAATTTTACTACCTTAGCATTCACCCACTGTGTCTATTTCTCTGCTGCACTCCCTGAAACCTGCCTATGAGCTATGAGTAGGATGTCATGCAGCATAAATCTATTGTTGCCTTAGAGCAACTTATAGACATGCCCCATTATTGAACAAGACCTGGGTGAATTTTTCTTCCTTTGACAGACAGAGAGCCCTGGGAGCAAGTGGCAGTTACGGTGGCAGTGGGCCGTGTGAGAGCTGCAGCCTCTCGTTCCTCCAGCTTGCTATGCCCTGTCCTTTTGTGCAGGCTGACATCCACTGTACCACTGCAGCTCTATAATAATAAGTTTTTCCTCACCATGCCTGATCTCTTTGCTTGGTACTGAAACTCACCTTACCACGGGTAGCCTGCAACTCATCTGCCATGGTCCATTAATGGATCCCTTCCATAGTTTGGGAGCCCCCACCCGGAGGATATTATTTAATGGGGAATGATTCTCTTCCCAGAAGTCATGAGACATGCCTTCTTCCTGGAATCTAAATCTGCATTCCTTTTAGGGCTTCCATTCCTACACAGCACCTCATCTTACCCGGTGTAGCCCAGCTGCTATGAGGTGTACATGCTCAAATCAGGCTACATGGCTGATTCTGTAAAGCCGGTACCTATCACAGAGCCCCTTCTTCCTCTGGGTTTCAGGCAAAATGGTAGGCTGTCTGCCAGAAAATGGAAATGAGGCATAGATCCATTCCTAAGAGCAGGATTTGAAAACCTAATTGGCCTGTCAAACTTTGTGTGTCTTTTGTAATGATAACATAGGCAAAACGCAATGATTTCAATAATTTGTTGCTGATTTTTTAAAGAATTCTCTCTCAGTCCCAAGTGACCAGAATGCTAAAACCTCTTCCCTAGGGAGCAGCCCTTAATAAATCCATCTAGGATATATGTGTCCCTTGACACTCGTGGTTCAGCCACTCTAAGGTTATTGATTTAGGTGACCACCAGGAAAGACTTCGGTATGATTGGGCAAGCCCACTCCTTCTAGACCCCACTGTGTCAGACAGGAAGTGACGTGGATCTGAGAGAGCAAATATTTACTGTTTTCTATCACAGCTGACCATGACCTGCTTCCAATACCCAGTCATGAAAACTCGTCACACTGCAATAAGCAAAACAAACACTAAGTATTAAGCGACACAGGTCAGACTAATAAAATTTTTTGGGGTACCAGGGAACGAACTCAGGACCCTACATTTGCCAGACATGAGCTTTTTCTACTGAGCTATCCCCTTGGCCCCTAATCAATTCTCATAATGTCATATCCAGTGCAAAAATGGAGCACGAAATTGTCATTTAATCCTGTACTATTATTAATTATAACACACCTGATGAGAGATGGAATTATGTAGATAAACTCATGAAAGATATAACAGGAATTGGGTGAAGTTCTCAAAGATGGCATTCCTCTCTCTTTCCAACTGAATTGCTTTTAATACAGCCGAAGTAGGCATTGCATAGACTTGAACCTTCCCTGTGACAAAATTCTTAGTGTGAAGTAGAATACAACAAACGTGGGGTTACCATCAGTTAATTTTGTCCTTTACTATTGTGTATTTGGGAAACGGAGAAATGACTGTTGTGTTACAGCCTAAGCTAGCAGTTCACTAATCACTGGATCCTGACGTGCTTTCGCAGTATCAAGGCTCCCTCACATCTTTGTTATTCTCCTAACATTAGAGATTTTCTTCTAAATGTTGTAGTACAGTATCGAGGGATTTTGGTTGCCCAGCTTTCAATTTTTTTTGGAGGTGAGGGAAGAAGTCGGCACACTGGGAATCGAACTCAGGCAAGGACCTGGTGCTTGTCACATGGGCCCTTTTGTCACTGTGCTATGTTCTCAGCCCTGGCGGCCCAGCTCTAGAAGCTGACATTTGTGAACCCGTAAAATGAAGATCTAAGAGCTAGAACAGGACCTGGACTCTTACTTAAACCCCTTGTAATTTGCTTTGTTAGAAAGTGTCTACATTAGTCAGGATTCTCTAAAGTAATGGAGTCAGCGGTGTACCCAAGGCGCACAGTCTAAGATAGGAGCTGGGAAAGCAGGATAGAGTCCTGGGAAGTGCCAGGGCTATCATGGAAGTTTGGAAGCTCTCACTGGCAAAGGTCCTTCTTGCTTTATTTAGGAGGACAGCCGTTCCCTTCCCTCGGGTCTTCAATTGAGTGAATGAAACACACCCACCTACAAGGGAGTATTTTACTCAGGTTTCAGCATTAATTTAAAAATATCTACTACAATGTCCAAGATAATGTTAGACTGGGCCCTGTGTCCCCATAGTTACATGCCTGTTCCACTGGTTGAGTAAGGAAATGCTCTCAGGCAAACTAGTTACAAAGGTCATAATAGAAGCTTATCAGAAGAAACGAGTCAAAGCGAGCTACAGTCTCGCTTTCAGGTTGGGCAGATGAAAATCTCTCGAATTCCTACTCCTCAAACATTGTCCCAAAAGGCTGAAGAAAGGGACATAGTTTATGTTGTCCCTTCCAAAATATGTGTTGGGTGGGAACTGCATAGAGCCAAATAGTTGCCCTAGCCCCAAAGTTTTTCTGGAGTTTAGTACCTAAAGGCATATTCAAAAAAAAAGTCAAAGAGAAAAATCCTTAAAAGCAAAGCTCACAGGAGCTGGGATGTGACTGAAGAAGGCCCAGAAAGGAGACCCCAGGCACGTGGGATGCATGCCAACCATCTGTGATGCGTTATGGTTTCCCAAGCCTCCAGAAAGGTCTGTGCACCAGAGGACAAGATGCCCTCTAAAGCCCACTAATTTGCATGACATTAAACTTTTTGCGCATCCATTAAGTCTTTCATAATAGCAAAACCACGTAGAATACACCCAAAACATATTATCTTATGATTGATGAAGAAACATTGTAAGAAGGTTTTGGAATCCATTAATTGCCACAGATGTAAGCAAAGCCCAATTTGTCTGACTTGATTTTCAAGAGTCTGATTTTCCCATTAATCAGTGAGCCTCGTTATGGACTTCTGCAACCCTAAACTTGTGTTTTACAAATCCAAATACACTTTCTAATCTATGAGCCTATCAAAGGAATTCACAGCCAACTTATTCTGTATAGTCTACTAACTTTGAATTAAATTAGTATGATCAATAATTTGGAGTAAGATAGAGATGACCCAGAAGAAAAGAATGTTTCCTTGTAAAAAGCTTTGAGCTCTTACAATTTGGGAGGTATCTTCAAAAACAGATATTGAAGCTCTAAACTCAAGTACTTATTCCTGGAACTTTAACTGGAAATAGGGCTTTTGCAAGTGTTAATTAATTTAAGGTAAGGCCATCTGGATGTGCCTTAATCAAATATGGCTGCATTCTTATAAAATGAAAATGAGGTGAAGTCTGTACAGGCAGAGATGTAGAGATGTCGAGACGCAGCTGCCAGCCAAGGAAACACAGGATTGATGGCCTCCATTAGAAGTTGGAAAAGGCGCAGGAAGATCCTCACCTGCAGGTCTCAGAGGAATTATAGCTCTGCCGTAGCCTTGATTTCTGACTTGTAGCCTCTGGAACTGTGAAATGGTGTACATTTGTTATTTGAAGACTCCCAGCATGTGGCAATCGCTATAGCCACCCGTGGAAGCTAATGCATGCTGTATGTGGAAAAACAACCTGACCAGACTAAAACTGAAGCTGATAAGAAGCTTCCATGTGCTGTAAAAATGGAGCCCTGGAAAGGTCATTGTAAAACTCTGAATCTAACAGGTCTAGGTTTTATCTTTATGCTCATCATTGATTCCCCCTGAATTTTAATATCCTCATCGGGCTCTTTCGTTCATTCTTCACACTAAGCACTAAGTCAAGCCAAGGCAGCAGTTAGTTAAGAAAGATTAAGGAAATCACCTGCGTGGTACTTGCTTTAACTTGGGAGAGGTTTACATCACTCTCCAATATTAACGCAAAACACAATTTCCCTTCTTGACTCCTTTTAAGATATTTCAAAAAACACCTCAAAAATACAAAAGACTTCTTGGAACTGGACTACATTAATTTAGCTTCTCAATTGTCCAGCGACTGACGTTTGGTTTTTTAAGGCTCTCTGCCTAAGTGCCCACACATTCTTGTATCCGGACCATCAGCGCTAAAACGAGAGGGGGAGATTGCCCAAGATGCTTGCCTGCTGGCAATTAATCACGAAAACACCAGACATGTGGTCCGAGTTGAAGCCCAGGCATCGTCGCTGAAAGTCCTATGTAGCATAGGAACGTTACACATTTTCTCAGCACAGAAGAGATCCATTCAGATCACAACAACTCCTAGAAGGTAAAAAGTTCTTAAAATACTCTCACTCTTTGCCCCTCAAGGGTGTGGGTTGTTCCAGAGCCAGTTTCAGAGCTCTATTTTGAACAAAAGCTTTTCATCTATTTGTAGTGAATTGAAATACCAGCAGGTAGAGCTCATTGAGAGAAATTGCTTCTGAAATGATATCTGCTTCATTCACTCACATTCTCTGAGATATTTAGAGAAAATTACCTGTGAGATTTTTATCATTAGCTTAAAAGCTATTTCAGTTTTTGTCAGTGTAATTTTGAAACATGATAGAGCATTAATTAGAAAAATATGCTTGAAAAAGCACCCGACTCTTCCCATATTTGAAATTAGGATTTCAAAGATAACTTTGTCTTCTTTTAATAACTATCTCCATAGGTAAGCTTGTGAAGAGTGGACTTCTCTTATGAGTGTCACCGAGATTTAATTTCCTTTGCCGCCGCCCCCTCCCCAGAGAGAGAAGGGCTGCTCTAGGCGCAGTGAAAAGGGCGTCAGATTCTGTGCTGGAAAGCTGCTCTGGGACCCTGTGTGTGACAACTGAGCTTCAGAGTGCTGCGTGGAAGCCAGGACTTCAAATTCTGCATGAAATTAAACTATTTCTCTGGAGTCATTGAGAGAGTAGAACACAAAAGCAAATAGTATTCATGAATTCATGAAGAAAACATGAAAATATTGGGGAAATGAAAGAGAAAATTTGTATCTTCTCCTGGGTTTTTTTTTTTTTTTTGACCTGGACTGTCTATGGAGCCCAGGCTGGCCTTGGCTCACCATGTGCCTCTTGGGGACCTTGAACTCACAGCAGTCCTCCTGCCTCTGCTTTCTGGAGAGAGTGCTGGGACTACAGCCATATAGCACCACACAGCTCACCTGGGTTTCCTTGATGAGGGAAAGTTGAATGCATAAAAGGGAAAGGGAAATAAACGTTGAAATAAATAAGTACTCAACAGAAGCAAATGAATAAGAATTAGAAGAAAACGAGCTACAGCTCATTTTATGCCAACTTTTAGCTTACATAAAAACATTTTCCAGTTCAAATGTTAGCGGTATTCTATTTTATCCTGCTTTCCCTACAAGGATATTAATTATCTTTTATGGGTGTAGTGGGTACTTCCTTTCCTAAACTATTACAATACTACTTAAAGTTTGTTTTTATGAAGCAGCGTGTACTTGACTTTTGATTTACGTCCTCTAAATATCTTAAACATTCCCTTGGAGTGGTTCACCCAGTTGTAGGTAGTGTTATTAATGATGCAGTGTGGTATCTGTCATTTTTATATGTTATTTTGGATTTTATTGTAGCGAAAACATTTCGCATGAGCTCTGTGCTCTTAGTAAAATCTGACAACTATGACGCAGGGCCGATAAACAGATCCAACACTGCCTGGCAGGTCAGTTCCCGCACTTAACTTTGTGTACAGGAACTCGACACACCTAAAATCGAACCTTCTTAGCTCTGTACCTCCCCCTCCTCGTAGCCTTAATCCTCTTCCCTGCATCTATGAGTTGGAAAACTTGATTATTTATAAATTTTTTGGAACTGGAACATTAAAAAAATACTTGAATGTAAGAATGGGGCACTATGTAATATCTGATGTATGTTAGCGCGGCGCTGTGTTTAAATCAGGTCAAACATGCTCAGACAACTATCATTATTTTGGGTGAACTCTCTCCAAATCCTGTCTCCTAAATTTTAAGATGCACAGTACATCATCGTATGTCCATCCAACTGTGTGCCATCTGTCACTCATATCATCACCCATTGGTGCAGTAGCACACCAGAGGTTGTTTTTACCCCACTGTGACATAGGATCAACAGTGACCACGCCCCTCCCCACCGCAGCTGCTGGCCACCACTGTTCTATTCTCGACTTCAGTGAGACCAACTGCTTCATCTATTTTCCTGTGTTTCTTGTACTTTCGGTGTTACATTAAAACAGACTCTTACCAAGACCAACCCTGAAGGGCTATTGCTCTCTTTCTCTTAGCACTTTCACAGTTTTAGATGATAACTTTAAGTGCTTATTTGGTTGTGTGTTAAATTTTAGGAGTGCACTATGATAAGTAGTTTGTTCTTTTGTGTTCTCGAAAATGGACAATATACGGACACATACAGCATACTTAAATAAAGGCAAAGGAATTGAAATTATCCCATGACTATGTCCTGAACATAGTGCAGTGAAACTGGAAATTTTGAGCAATAACTATACAAACACATGAAAATTAAACAACACCTTCCTAAACAGTCAGTTCATCACAGATAAAATTAAAGAGAAAATTAAACAATACTTACAATCAAATGAAAATTCAGCTTACCAGAAACTGAGAGATGCAATGAATGGTTTCTTAAGAGTGAAATAAATCAGCCCACTTGTGTAAATATCCTATTGTCTTGCTAGTGTAAGATCCTGAAAGAGTAAATAAAATCTGAAAATAAGTGAAACACAATAGATACTTTAAAATGGAAAGAATCCTGTCAATGGCCAGGGAAAACTGGGATCAGAAAAAGGAAAAAAAAGGAAAGTAAAATGATATATTTATGTATATATGTGCTGGATAGCTTGGATAATCATGCTGAGGATTTTTGCTGGTCTACAGAAAGGCGCAGTTAATACTTAGGCTTTTTTTTTTTCTTTTAAATTTCTCATTTTCCAGGGGCCTGTTAGATAGTTCCATGGTATAAATGCTTGCCTGGCAAATGCAAGGTCGTGAGTTTGAATACTGATCCTGCAGAAAAAAAGGAAAGTATTTATAAATTTCCTATTTTCCTTTTAACCAATTGTGCCTGTTTATATCTGGTAACTTAAATAACTATTTCAAGGCAACACTGTGTAATACAGCAACTCTTTTCAAATTTTAGTTCTTTTATTTAATGAAATTCTGGTATCATTTCTAATTTCTTTCTTTTATTATCATTTTCTATTCCTTTTAAAAATACTTTAAAAATAAAATTGTGTATTCATATATTCTACTAAGGTCATCTTTTAGTTCCAGGATGCTTTTCATAGATTCAATAAAATATTGTGCATAAATAGTCACATAAATGAGTTTCAAATCAATCTGAATGTTCTTCTGTGCTTTCATTGATATATTTTACAAGTTGGAACTTCCAGTAATCAAAGTAAAGAAAGTGTTGATCATAATGTCTAAGAGAAGTTGTAGGTGGTTCAGACATGCTGGCTGTCAGGCTGAAATACTCTCAAGTTGGTATAATGATATCTTTTATTATATAGCTCAAAGATTCCAGCAGGATTAAATTTTTGATAGCCAACGTTTCAAATGTTTTGCTGCCTGCTTTACATCGTTAAGGAGGATTTTAAAGTTAAAATTGTAAAATTATTTGTATTTTTTAATGTTAACTCAATCTTGCGTTTCTTGGGTAAAGTACATGTGGTCACGGTATTGAGTCCAACGCTGTTGTTGGTTTCCATTTCCTAACATCTTTTTAAGAAGCTTCTCATTATCTATACTGAGACACATTATAAATTTTATCTTCCTGTCATATGTAGTTCTAGTATCACAGCCATGCTGGATGTTTAACTCACTGAATGGTTTGAAAACTACATTTTCCTTTCTATATATTACAATGCTTTATTTCATAATATTTTCATTTTGCTTTCTAAGTGTTTGACCATGTTGACCAGTAAACACATGTGTGCCTGGAATATCCTCTGGAGTAAATTTTTAAACTACACATCCAATATTTAATAGATGTCAGGCTAATCAAATAATAAATATTCAGATTAATTTGGAGACATTGCTGTTTATGATGCATTAATTCAGATTTTCATTTGGCAGAATTTTCTTCTGCATGATGGATTTCTGGTAATACCATTGTTACTTGGGTGCTCATGAATTCTGTCATATTTGGATATGGGAAAATTTCTTACCCTTATTTCACCGGGCTCTTTTTCTATTTATAGAGTCTGCATGAGTAACTTGTATCAACATACGCATATATTGCCTCTGTGCCTTCCGGTATGCCTGGATGTCTAGGAGACATCTTCCCTGATATTTGCATTAGTTCTTTTGCACATACTTGAATATTCATTTCCTCTGATTTGTTATAATTATTTGCATTTTTGTTATAACTTTATATAAGTTATTATTTTGTTTCTGTTACATGTAGCACATATACAAAATTCTGTGAGTTATAAAATGTAAAATATTTTTATGTTTTTCTTTTCCTGCCTGTTCCTGTTTTGCTTTTTTATCCTAACAGATGTTGATAACTTGTGGCAGGCTGCTTGAAAATGTCTAGCAACTAATTTTGTAAACTGATCAATTTTCTACTCCCCCCCCCCCATGTTTCATTTTTTGTAGTTTTCTTTGATCTGGTATGGAGTTTCTTTTTTACTGCACATGTTTGTAATACATAATGTTTGTAGTCCTTGTATGTAATATCTACCTGTCTGTCTGTCTGTCTCTCTGTCTGTCTGTCTGTCTGTCTTTCTGTCTGTCTTTCTGTGTGTGTGTGTGTCTGTCTGTGTCTTTCTATATCACATCTTAGTTTCTCTTTTATTTTCCATGATACAACATTAATTTCCCTGTTTGTAAAATCTGTAAAATTGTGGTTTCCATGTCTAGAAATTTGATTTAAATTTTTTAGTGTCTCTCATCGTCTGTGTAATATATACAATTTAATCTACTTTCTTGAAGATATGATTTTTCTTATAAGAGAATTAATAGGCCCTGTGACATGGCTCACCAATCTGAAGTGCCTACTTAGGCAAGCTTAGGCAACCTCAGGGCCCATAGTTTGATACCCAGCACCATATGATGTGCCAGCCCAAAACCCAGGGCAGTTGGTTCCTGGGTGTGGTCCAGTTGATTACTTTTTTCATCATTATGGGTTTTTTATTGCCTCTTTCAAAGCTTTCAGGGGCCTGGCTGGATGGCTCAGTGGTCTAAAGCGCCTGCTTGGGAAAACTTGGGCGGCTTCAGGGACCGCAGTTCGATCCCTGGTACCTCATGCTGCGCCAGCCCTGCCCTCAGGGTGGGCTGAGTCGGCCATAAAAATGAGTGAATAAACAAAGGTTCTGAAACAAGAAAAAATAAATAAAATAAAAAATTCTTAAAAAAAAAAAAAAAACAAAAGAAAACAAGCTTTCAGAATTTTCAATTAAGTACTAAACTTTGTGAATTTTACTTTCTCTGTACTACCTATTGATAGAACCTGATAAAGATCACATAGACATTCTGTCTTTAAGGTTAAGTCAGTCTGCCTGATCAAAGCCAATACAAGCATCAATTTCATATGAGACTTTCTAGGAAATATTCTGACCCATTCACAATGATACTTATAAGAAAAGCCCACATTTCCCTTCTGCCTCCTCTTACTTGGTTTGATCCTTATACCAGGGGTTGAACTCAGGACTTTGCACTTTCCAGGCAAGCATTTATCCTACTCAAATATCTCCCTAGCACTCCTGCCTCATCTTACTTGAACACTTGTCATAAGAGCCTTTGAAGTTGGGACAGATGTCATGCTTCAGGCATGAGAAATGACATCACTGGGTGAGAGAAAACTGAGGAATAGAAGAAAACTAGGACTTTTATGAAATTGTCCTGATAGTTTTATGTGACAAATATATGCAGTTGAACTTTTCAAATCTAAGTACAAATAACATTAGTGGTTATGGCATTGTGATTTTTTTAGAAGCATCTTCTATGGTTTTTACAGTCCAAGGAAGCCTACATTTTCAGGCATGATGTTTCTTATTGTTTCTTGGGGTAAAAATGTGTTCAATCTTTTCCCACACTAATCATTGACATTACAAGGTATTATTGAGAATTCCCATGAAGGACATTGGATTTATCAAAAATACAACCTCAAATGTATCAACTATGTCACACGAATCATATGATTTTATTACACATATGAATTATAGAAAATTCAGTGGTAAAAATAACATAGCCTAAGTTTGAAATATCTCCACAGCAATCTACAATGAAAAGCCACACTGAAAAGCATCCAACACATCTAAAGACATTCCTAGTAGTTCAATATACACTAAAGTTGATTTCTGTTACATTTTTCAGATAGCTATCGTTATCAAATATAACTATAGATTTCACTTAGGAAAACTTCCAGAAGATATCATAAGGACTCATTACAGTTGTCTTTCTACCCCCAATGAAATTATATGAAAGAAAATGTGTTATGAATTTAATATACCATATGTTAATGTTACAGACACATAGCACACTAAGAACAACGTTAACCTAGTCTCCTTTAAATATGTTTGTAGAATCTTAGCCTCCCAGCTAAATAAAATAAACATAAAGCCTACTAAGAATGAATTGGAAGCCTACTAGATTGGAAGTAAAAAATATAGTTTTTATAGTTATAAAAATGATACATTTTTGTATCATCATGAAAATAAAAAAATTAAAATTAACCTAAATAAATAGGGGAATATCTGCCTTTTATATAAGGGTAGAGGCCATGTAAACTTAATTTATCAGTGTGGGAGCACTCTGAAGAACTTGTGAGTCTTTTCCTGGTCACCAATCAGGAAACATCACCAACTAGTTCCAGCTCCACCCAGTTTGATAAGCTGCCTGCATTAATTAAGGTCCCACACTATTATCTGCCTCTTGATAGTTATGCACATGTGATAAGAATTCAATAAGGCAATGTAATTCAATGCGTTTCCACATATGTATTTCAGGGTTTTAAATTTTGACTTGTTAAACAAATGTAAGATGCTAGTGAATAGATAGAAGTGTTTGTTTTGGGAACACCAAAGAAGGTGTAAATTCTATTAGTAAGTCTGAAAGTAGGATGAAGTAAAAACAGAACCAGAAAGTACTAAAGAAGAGAAACTTTAAGATGGCAAAAAAATTGGAAGGCAGAATTGGAGGCTGAGGAAATCCTAGTAGAAGTGTTAAATACTGTTAGAATGAATATTTGCTGCTTATTAAATGAGAAGTTAGCTCTCATGGAGCATAAATACAGATTTCAACTCAATAATTTTTTTCTCTTTTCCGCATGATACTTTTATTGTTTGTATATTTGCTTGTTTGCTGGAATAGGTCTTATTACATAGTTCAGGCGGGTCTTGAACTCACATTGATCCTCCTGTCTCAGCGTCGTAATTCACAAAATGTTTAGGAAGAACTAAACTTTTAATGACTTTGATAGTATTAGTCAAATTAAAATCAGTGTCATCCAGTTTTGAAGTTTACATTTTTAGCAAAAGACCATATATTTCATTATTTTCATGGTACAGATTTTCAGAAAAAGAAAATGGAATTCTCATAATAGCTAATTCTTGCAATTTCTCAGCACAAAAGCTATCTTGTATCTGTAAGAGAATGCCCAGATTAAAGGTAGGAGTCAAGGATAAAGCATTAGGATATCAGGGCTCGCCAAATACCTCAACAGATTAAAACACTTGCAAGTAGGTGCAGGGGGCCTGGGTTAGTTCCTTGGAGCCTACTGTGCTGGCCCTGTCCCCGGGGTGTGCTTAGATGGCAATTTACACTGGACGTGGTGGTGCATACCTGTAATCCCAGCTCTTGAGAGACTATAAACAGAAGGATCACTATGAATGTGATCTAGTAGTGAGACCCTTAACACCCTGTAGACCATTCTCTAAAATATACAGAAGAAAAAAATATGAAGATATCAAACTGAAGAGAAGTTACGTTAGAGACAGGGCATAATTTTATTGTTAATTATTTGATGCTAATTATTCAGAGTACTCCAGAACATGGTGGAAAGAAAGAAATTCTAAAGCATGGGACAGAAAAACTGGAAAAGTGGTAGAAAGTCCTGTAGGACACGATGGCATCTGCTGATGACTCTTCTGGAATTCTCAAGCCCCCTGAAAGTTGTGCAAGAGTGTCGATAAGCACTTAGATTCATTCAAACTGCAAGTGTTAGGGACAGCTTGCTCACAGAAAAGCAAATAAGCAGGGTGACTAGGTATAAAATAGGTTCATTGCATATCTCAAAAAGCTACAATGCTTTTGAAATAAAGAAATGTTTAAGGTTTGAGGAGAGATATATTTAAATTAATTTAAATATTACACAATGCATATATCTGTTGAATCATCACATTATCCCATTAAAATGTATAATTTCTAGCACTTTTATAAATTTAAAAATAAATTGAATTTTAAGAAAAGACAAGTGAATATATTACTTAGACCCAAATAAAGTATTTTGAAGGACAAGCAAAGCGAAGCGAACCTGTGGTGATCTCATAATGCAGAGCAAACCATGGCGTCAAATGAAAAGCCCCAGGGTAGTTAGCTTTGTATCTCATAGAATGCCTCACATATTTAATTGGAGAAAATGGGTTGGGGTTGATTTTTATTTTTTTAAATTTATTTTTATGGCCGGCTCAGCCTGCCCTCAGGGCAGGGCTGGCGCAGCATGTGGCGCCGGAGATTGAACCGTGGTCCCTGTAGCCACGCAAGCTTTCCTAAGCAGGTGCTTTAGACCACTGAGCCATCCTGCCAGGCCCCGGGTTGGGGTTGACTAAATCAGTTTTTAAATTAGTTTAAGTTAGATTGACACGTATAGTCAGTGACATGGAGGTCCTTGCTGTGAGCTAGCTTACCAGTACACATGAAAGACAGTGTCACAGATAAGTAACTTTTACACACTAACTTCACAATGGGCTAGCACTCACCAGGATGGTGGACTTTGGAATTAATTCGACTGTGTTAAGGGATGCTTGGATGAGTAAGGTAGTTCTGCTGACTTGCCTCACCCAGGAAGCTCCTGTACTGGTGGCCCTTTGGGCCTCCTCAGTGGCTGGTCCCCCACAGCCACAGCTGTGTGTTAGGAGGCAGGACCCAGCTGCAGAGGGGGCTCGTGGAGCACACCTGAGTCGCCTTTGTCTTTGGCCAGGGCCCTGGAGCTCTGCTTCTGGGTCTCCAGGAAGTTAGAGTCTTGCTCTGCCATGGGATTTCCACCTTGGACCCAGCTGACCCCTGACTGAAGCCTCTTTATCTGAGAACAGCCTTGGTTCCCTGCTCATTACGTTTGTGAATGTGAGTCCTTTGGAGAGTTTTGTCCTCTTTTGTTTTATCAGAACTGGGAAAGCTGACCCACAAACCTGACCACTGCGAAAGCATTTTTCTGACTCATGCTTCCAAGGATGAGGCCAGCAGACACTGGCATTTGAGTCAGTGGACAGTGGACTGGCTCAAGAACATCCGTTGTCTTCTGTGCTCGGCAGTGGGCACTATCCAGCTGACTGAGCACCCAGAAAAGGAAAATGACAGAATAAGACATCTGTCTCTCTCTGCCTCTGTCTGCCTTTCTTCCCTCCCCTTCCCTCTCTCCTCTCTCTCCCTGTCTCTCTCTCCTCTCTGTCTCTCTCTCTGGCTGTCTCTCTCCTCCCTCTGTCTCTCTCTCCTCCCTCTCTGTCTCTCTGTCTCTGTCTCTGTCTCTCTCTCTTTGTCTTCCCCAACCCACTTTCTCTCTCTCTCTCCCTCTTCTAGACCTGGACCATTTTCTTCTTCTACCCTTTAACATAAAAAAAAAAAAAATCCAGACTTTCTATCTCAAACTCTGAACTTTCTGCAGAATCCCCACGATTTCTCAAGTGTTCACCTTTCTTCTGAGCTACACTGCTATCTTCATTCTGCACTTGTCAGGTAGCCTATTCTAGAACTTCTCAACTTCCCAACCTAATAATTGGAATTTTCACATAAAACATACTGTCATAATTGCTTTTATCTCTATCTCCATCTCTTCCATTGGTTGGGGTTCTCTGGGAATATTTTTCATTGCAATGGTATTCTTCAGGTATTACACTCTTACTTATGTGTAGGAAAACATAAGAGACTGAGAAATTCTTATTAAACTGAGAAATGCTGAACTTGAAATAAGATAATTATCACTAATAAATACATGTGGAGTTTAGAATACGCACCTGTGTCAACAGCTCTCATAACGATCTCTTGCGATATTACTGTGATGCTCTCAATCTTACAGCTAAGGAAGTTAAACATGTAGGAAGGTACCTCACTCTGCTGTGATCACACAGATAGAAGATAGCAAGTTTGAGACTTAAAGTAACCAAAGTTGACTCCAGAGTGCAAATACTGAGTCAGGATGCTGGCGTGCCTCTTACGTCACTATCTCTCATTAGATTTGGGCTCGCGCACTTCGGCAGAGAATGCAGGACAAGCCAAGAAGGCACCGGAAGGCCTAGGCAAATTTCCTTTAAGTTCAAAGTTGCACTGAAGAAGACACCCAGTGTTTCTCTTTTCTCACTGAATAGTGAAAGAGCATCTGCTGGAAGGTGAATCACATGTGCAGGGGCCCCTGCCACGGGAGCACCTCGAGCAGCTTCTCGGCCCTAGCATAGCGTGATGACCAGCAGAGGGCCACAGGCTCCTGCCTCCTCCTTTGTCTAAGAGTTGCTCTTTCAGAATGGGAGAAAATGTATGAAAGGAAGAAAAAGTCTTCACAATGTATTTGTTATTTCTGTTTTGTTTGGGGAAAACAATTTGTTTCAAAAATTGCCAGACCTGTCATTGTTATGGGCAAAAGCAGCGCCACCGGGTTCCTTAACATTGCAGTAATCAATCCACGCTGCATGACGTCTCAAGTCTTTTCAACGAATGTTCATGGTGCATTGCCAGGATGCAATAAAAGAAAATTAAAATAACCAAGGGGACATAATTAATGACAGCTCCTTCTGAAGAATGCTTTTAAATAAGTTTCTGTCAGAAAACCATTACCCAAAACATTTTGGGATTACACAGGGTGCCACTAATAAATGACGTGGATGTGATGAATTGAGAGCCAGGGCAAGTTGGATAAGCGCTCTGCGGTGTGAAGGAAAAGACTCCTCTCGGGTGGATCAGCTGTCCTTCATCACTCCACATCAATTCTGGAGGGCGCAGTGGAGATTCATGGTTGTGAGGATAGGGCAACAACCCACTACCCAAATCCAAACTGTCTCTAGTAAAGAAGGGTGGTCCACGTGCTAATGCGTGGCAGGTAGACGCAGGTATTGCTCACACCCACCACCTCCTGTTCCCCAGAAGGCTTCATTCCCAACTTGGCATGGAAACGCTAGCTCTCACTCCCTCTAATACTTTTCGTGGTTCTGGACTTTGTACAAGTATTACAGCTTCATTTAGGCACATGACTGGCTCACTGCTATGGTTAAAATTTCATTGTCCTGTGTAGAACAGAACAGCACAAAGAAAAAGTGAATGGAGCGGTGTGTAGACACAAAATAACCACAACTGAGGAAGATGCATCTGCCTTCAAGAACTGGAGTACTGCTGTGGCAGGAGGCGAGGGCATGGCCAGGTGGCTGGGCCAGTGGGCATGATCTTCAGGTATAGAGAGCTGGGGCACACGTGCCCAAGCCCTGCACCTTGGACCAGCCAGAAAGTCCTCTCTCCAGTGCTTCTTGTGTGACAACACACCTAGATCAGATGCCAGACTGAGAACTGGGCGATACAGAAGTCCTTCGCCATCAGCGCTGTGACCTCCGCACTCTGCCTTAAGAGGCTGACTCTCATCCTGCAGATTGCACCTCTTTGCCCACCTTTCATAAGTGCACAAGCCCACCACCTTTTCCACTCGTCTTCTCTAGACAGTGTTCAGGAAAACAAGAATCTCTAAAAGGAGCCCACCGCACCCCAGCAAGGGTCACACTGAGAAGGAGATTCGGGGTACATGAGGCAGAAGAGAGAACTCCGTGGGCCTTTGGGCCAGGAAAGGGGCCCGCAACGTCTCAGAAGGGCAAAGAGATGGACAGGGTTGGGGACACAATTGATGACTTCAGGTGGCAGGAGTCCACAGTTCCCACAGGGGCAGTGAGAAAGTGGGAGGGCTGTGT
Source organism: Myocastor coypus (assembly GCA_004027025.1). Lineage (NCBI taxonomy): Eukaryota > Metazoa > Chordata > Mammalia > Rodentia > Myocastoridae > Myocastor > Myocastor coypus. Next base: position 9,259 of record PVJA010005802.1, on the reverse strand, counting down.
AGACAAACATAGGAGTTCTGTGTATGCATATTTACAGTATTTTATTATAAGACAGTGCATTATGTATTGACACAGGGATTGGAGAATTGTTTTACGAACCGAAGCTAACCCTACACATCTAGAATATAAAAGCGTACCCTGAAGCTCTGCTCACTCCGTCCCCCTTAAATAATCTTTTAAGTTTATAAGATCTAATTGTTTATAAGATCTAATTGTTCCCATGTTAGTGTCATTTCCAGAAGGCTTGTTTCTATTTTGGTAATATGTGCCAGTTTCTGAATACAGCCCAGTTTTCTTTTTCTTTCTTTCTTTTTTTTTTTTTTTTTTTTTTTTTTTTTTTTTTTTTTTTTTTTTTTTTTTTTTTTTTTTTTTTTTTTTTTTTTTTTTTTTTTTTTTTTTTTTTTTTTT
>PVJA010005801.1:0-67507 GCA_004027025.1 Myocastor coypus | reverse complement strand
GAGCAGTTGCACACATCTTATTAGGCATTCTGTGTCCCCTCTTCTATGGAATACTAATTCCTACTCTTCTCAGCCTGACTTCACAGTTTGTAAAGTTCCAACAGCTTCAAATACACCATTATTGTGAGGCTGTTCATTGTGTTTTGGGCCTCCATTTGCTTGTTTTTACCTCAAACTACAGTTGCACTGCAGAGAACATTAAATGCACTGGAATACTGCTTAAAAAATAATGCAACTCCAACACTGTAACACACAACTTGGGTCCCATTAAACACATTCTCTAGTCACAGGCTTCCTATAAATGTGGATCATTAGCAGTGATGAACAGAGTTCACACAGAGTAAAATCACAAAACCTTAACTTTTTCACCTTCAATTCTCAATACAGATACAAGATTTGGAATCGGGGATAAATTGGTTATATGTCTTTGAAATATACATACACCCACATACATATGCATGTAGTGTATGAACATGCCAGTTGCTTACATATAAGTGAAAAACTCAATGTTCTAGTTTTGTTAGACCAGTCAAGGCCTGACATTATATGACTATTTTCTTCTTACTCAAATGACGTATTGATGCTGTGCATTCCTTAAAAATGAAGGGCCGGCCTGACAGCTCAATGGACTAAAGCACCTGCTTAGGCAGAGGGCAGCAGCCCGGGTTCAAAAGCTGGTATGCCATGCTGGCCCCACCCCTGGTGCATAAGGGGAGATGGTGATTGAGACTGGGCATGGTGGCACAAACCTGTAATCCCAGCTCTTGGGAGGCAAAAAACAGGAGGATCACTGAGTCCAATCTAAGTAGTAAAACACGGTAGAGTCTTTTTTTTTTCTTTTTTTTCTTTTTTTTTGCTGGACTGGAGTTTGAACTCATGACCTTGTACTTGCAAGTCAGGAAACTGTGCCACAGAGCTATCTCCCAGCCCCACTTGACCATGTCTTAAAATGCAGGGGGGGGGGAGCCTAACGATGACCAAGGAATTACTATCATAAGGAGTTACATTTACTTTGCATATTTAAAGAAAAGCTCGGGGCCCCGCAGGATGGCTCAGAGGTGGTCTAAAGCGACTGCAGGCACGCAGGGACTGCAGTTCAATCCCCGGCACCACATGCTGCACCAGCCCTGCCCTGAGGGCAGGCTGAGCCGGCCATAAAAATAAATAAACAAACAAACAACAGTTCTGAAACAAGAAAAAATTAAAAAAAAAAAAAAAAAGAAAAGCTTCTCTCATGAGTTACAAAATCTCACTTGGCACAGTTATGGAGAAATCTCTCTTCCTTTCTACTATGTTAATGTCCATTATGATGGGTTTGCTAAGAAGTGTGAGCTGAAGTAAAAACAAAAGTACAAAAGGTTCCAGGCAACTGCTGCTGTTATTATGATTATTATCAATATCATTGAGTTTTTCACTTATATGTAAGCAACTGGTATATTCATACACTGTTTATATGCATGTATATGTGGGTGTATGTATATTTCAAACACACATATAACCAATCTATCCCTAATCCCAAAGTTGGCTGAATGATTCATTTGTATTTTTCATACACATACAAAAAGTGTTTATAGATTTGCTTATATCTATAACTCACTTTTGCAGATATTTCATCTTATTTTGTAGAGTAAAAGCAATTATTGCTATAACATTTAAATAAGTATCTTTCTAATTGGAGTTAGAATAGTAGTACATTTGAATATACTTTTTCAATTTCCAATTTTTTCAATTTTTTATTATGTTGTTGTAGTGGTTCATACAATGTGTCAACTTGGCTGAAAGACTCAGCAGCCCGGTTCCCTGTTGGTGAGAGCCCCACTCTGGGGTACAATTGGTTCTTCCCTGGAGTGTGACCTGGACCCACCTAGGATATGACTGGATTTCTCCCTAGAACCGGATCAAGGGCCCATCCTGGGGTATGATTGGTTCCACCCTAGGGTGCAATGAGCCCACGTCAGAATGACTGAGCACAAAAAGAACTTTTAAAGGGCTGAAGGAGTCAACACTTCCCATCATTGGAGAAGCTTCGGTCTTTGCATTCAGCCTAGACTTCATCGTCTGGCTTGCAGCGCAGACTCTTTGACCTCCAGCTTAGATCTTTCACCATCTGTCACAGACTCTTCAGCATCCATCTACAGACACTTCAGTCTTCCACTGCAGACCCATCAGCCGACAGAGACTTACACGGAGTGCTGCAGTGAAGTTCAGGCCTCGGGACTGAATTCTTCAGTCCGGAGCATGCAGACGCCTGTGCGCGCTTCCTCATCTGACTCTGTGGCTGACTATTGTAAGCCAACCTTACAATTTCTTATAGATTGTATATTTTGTGCTAATATCCATTCCTTATATTATATCTATTCTGTTTCTCTAAGTAAAACCCTGACCAATACAGTTGTGAAAGTTCTATTAGTAAATAAATTTGACTGCAATTTATTTTTTATCTTTTAATATATTTTCTACTAAAAATCAGGCTGTCAAGACAAGACAGTATTACTGGTTATTACAAAAACAAGTGAGAATTTTTAATTCACAAAGAATGAAAACACAAAACACTGACCTCATTGTACACATATTACAGTAAAATGATTAGCTATACACTAATAGAACACTTAAGACTTCACATACACACATTTATACTTTGAAACAAGAAACATAGGACAATTTTTTTTTTATCTTTGATATGTTTATGACCTCTAAGAGAACATCACAGATCACAAGTTTGAGTTTTAAATGTTTTCCTGGTACAAAATCAGAATTCCAACCAACCCTAAAGCATATTATGTTAATAATGACACCTTCAGATAAATATTAACATCCTGATTTGGGACATTCTCTCTTCATCTAAAACAGTCTGCTTTGGCTGCTAAGTAGTTTGGTTTGTTGCCCATTTAAGAATACAACAGCAAATACAGTACTTTTTCACCACAACTAAGGGGAGAAGTTTTTAGACAAGTTATCCCTCCCCTACTTCAAGCCCTGAAAAAGTTCCCAAGGAAGATAATCTGTAAATTATAAATGTAATTTAAGCAAAAAAGAATATTGGTCAAATCATTCACTTTCCATACAAATAAAGAAATAAAATGTGTGTTGGATACAGAGAGGTGCTAACATGGAAAGGAATAAAAAAGGTGTAAAATGAGGAAAGCATTACATGCAACAGGAAATGCTGGATTCAGTTGATTTTTTTAGATGAGGTATAAGACAGAAAATGCAAAAAACAAAAAATTAAAACCAAAATGCACATTTCCAATGGAAAAATCTCTAAGCTTCTTATAGTTTTATTAGATTAGACATTTTGTATACAGCAGTTAATCTAGAAAAATACACTTAAAAAATTTTTGACAGACCATGCTCCCTGTAACAAAATTTTCCAAACCCTGTTTTATCATACAAATCAATATACATTAGTAATGTAAAGGAAACTCTCAAATGTATCACTGTCATTTTCCACCCAACATCCATCTGATTTACACATGGTTTCTACTATTCAAACTGGAGAGTTAGAATTCTCTAATAATTTTTTTCTAATGTATTATGTACATATTAAATAAATCTAAGTTTCCTCTTGTAGTGCATTTATCATTTAGCAAGTTTATTCAGCATTTTTCCAGTACCATTTGTATTACAGTAATCTGCCTGTAAATGTAATTAAAATCTAAAAGTGCGCACAGTTAGTTTTCCTAAGGAATGGCCTACTTCTGGAGGAAACAATATTCATGGAAAGATTACCAATATCATTATTAGAAACATAGGGTTAGAGTGTACTCTGAGACTATACAGCATGATTATGTACACAAGCTAAAGAACATTAAGTCCTCTGCCCATATTTACATCAGATAATTTCTGTTTCCACAGGGTCATACCAAGAACTCAATATGGCACTAGATATAATTAGGATTCTTAGCTACAATTCAGCATAGCAATACAGCTCAAAAATACTCTGAACTGAGTTACGCTAACCAGAAGTCCAGTACATCACAGTGTTGTAAGCAGGATTATGTGTTGCCCAAACAAGCAACTAGTATACCCAGTCAGGGTGCTGTGCTCCACAGTGAACAACAGCAAGCCTTGCCAAGGGTCATAGCTAGGTTATCATGGATTTTAACACTTTAGGCTGCCATTGCATGCAAAACCCTGAAAAAAGAGATACACAGGTTCAAAAGAGAGACTTCACTTTGTTTTAAATGCCCAGTGTGTTTTCAAAATAACTGATAGTATTGTTCCACCAAGTGAAGAACTTATAGATCATGAGAAGAAATTCTACATTATCCAGTTTGAGGGGAGAAATGTAGTTTTTCTTACCAAATTATCCAGTGTATATGACTGGTCAGAATTCTAAGTTTTGATTTGTACTGAAATTCAGAGTATGAAATGCAAACATTCAGGATAAATGAATCCAAAATTACAGTTTTGTCACCTCACAAGAAAGCAGCAAACATGAGGGCCTAACAGGTATTTTCACACTCCTCTTTGCTCCTGACCCCTCAAAAAGTGCAAAATCAAAAGAGCCACTGCTTGGTCCACAAATAAAACATACTGCATATAAAGATCTGAGGCGTGATGGTATCCAGCTTCTATCCCACAGGTTATCTTCCATAAGAATCATCGTCCGAAGATGGAACTTAATTCCAGAAGAATTAGTTCTACAATCTGATTTTGGTAAACAGTATGAACTGCTATATTACCAGTCTCTTTTTCTGGCTTTAATAGGGTAGGACCAAAAACAATTGCTATACTCTGATAAGTCATTCGGTTTTTTTCTCCGTTTTCTATAACTCTAAGGAAGAAAAAAAAAATTGTTAAAAGAGAAAACTTAAGTGGGGAAACTTTCAAATTGTACTATAAGCCTAATAGGCTGCATTTAAAAAAAGAACTAATGCAAACTTTCCTACGGCAACACTCAAACTATTTTAAAAAGCGAAATTCAATCTGAATGCCATGTGAAGCTTGCTTTTGATGAAACACATACTGCAACATACTTTTTGAATGTGTGAGCTTTTAGCTTAACTTTTAAAATAGGACATAGACTTAAATCTGTATTATAATTCAAGCAGCAATGACTCATCCCCTACATTGGGTGTGTATGTGCACGCCCCATGAATAGATGATGACATTCCATTATAGTACCAAAAGTAAAACTTTCAATTCTATTTTGTTTTAAAAACTGAGATCATTTATTTTAGTATTCTAATGCTCTTTGAATTGTGAACAAATCTAGCTATTAAGGTGGCTATGCAGTAATGTAGTTATGATGGCTTTATTTTAGGGTAATTTAGTATATCTTAATAGCCAACCTCATATTTGTATTTAGCAACAATGTCTGAATACTTGCTATGTGCTGTTATATAATTGTTTCATATGTATGTACTCTAATGTCTTCTCACCAAATGGTTTGACCTACATAGAACTGAGCACCTCTCTCTGAATTATACAAGAAGCAAGTGGCATAGCTGGAACCAAGGCCTGGGTCTGGCGGTCCTTGCACTAGGAGCTTCCACCTGTACTATACCATACCTCTTAGCTGTGCAGCTCTCTTACCTTTTGAGGTGTCTAAAAAGAATCTGCATTGTATCTTGATTTGGTTTTGGCAATTGTCTGATTAGCTCCTTAACAGCAGCAACACGCTGTCTTGGTTCTTGCTCTGGGGGTGGGTGAGGGGAAGAAACTTAGTATTTTGCAGCAATTCTCATAAAACTGAAAGCAATTAGTTTCAAAGCTGGTATTTGGTAATACATAGTGACATCTGGTGGTCACATTTAAAATTTCTATAATGAAAGAATCCTTTGAAGTCTTGGATGAAGAAAAAACACAATTGTAAGTATCTAGAGCACTGAGTCGAATTACATACTTACTAATTGCATTGACAAAATCATTAAAATGGTTAAATGTAAATAGAGGCTCTGGTAACTCTCGAAAAAACATTTTGAGTGCTCCAGTGATGACATGAATGTCTTCCCATTTGCTGTCGTTCAAGTCCAATTTTTCATCTGAAAAATAGGAGGAACAAGACTCTTGTAAGAATTACTTTAAACAAATACTAAAATTAAGAGTGATGCTTCTGAATATAACAGAAAATATAATCTTACCGTGATTGACTGCAAATCTGAGTTTCTGAATTACTGCAAGGTTGCCACTTACTCTGTAGATTCCATCAACATCCAAGCCTAACAAATAGTAATAGTTTGTTTAAAGCACTTATTTGCCTCTTCTGAAGATGTCTGTTTCAGAATTCTTATTCATTAGTTTTAGCTTAAGACCAAAGGGACAAAGTTTTCCTCTAAATAGCTTTTTATACACATCTGGCAGGAGGAAAAGAGGAGCAATTCACTCCAAACTCTATTAATAAATAGCAGTAATTCTACTTTGTTTATCATGGAGACTGTGGCTTAGTTGAAGGAAAACATTACATTCATTAAACTTAAAATACAAACAATTTAATATGAATTTTCACAAATACCTGAGCACAGTTAAGAGAGGAAGCCATCAGATAACATCAACTTACCTGTTCTTCCACCCAAGATTTTATAAAGTAAAATGTACACATTGAAAAACTCTCTTTAAAGTGTTGATGATGCTGCACATGTTTAACAAAGCATATTATCTAATGGCCTACTCATTTGTCTTTAAATAAAGGATATGAGTGTGTCTCTAATACTACACTCACAAAAAGAGTCAAACTGTCAAAAGCTACAAATCAAATTATCCGTGTTAATTGTATATTTCTAGTACTATATGGATACAAATGATTATAGTCAATATATATATAGTCAACTCATATAATGTAGTATAAATATTGTTTAAACAAAATACAAATTCACTTTTTATTGTGAGAACACAACAGTACAAGGACATTTTATCTATGTAGTATAGCTAATTTATAGCTTTAAAATGCCATTTTAAGGCCAGTGAACAGCTCAGCAGACTAAGCACCTGCTTAGGCAAGTGAAGTGACTAGGGTTCAATCCCTGATACTGCATGTCCCGCTGGCCTCACCCCCAGGATGTGGGGAGCCAGGATGGAGTCCTGGCACGGTGGCAGGTGCCTGTAATTCCAGCTCCTGGCGGAGGCTGAAAACAGGAGGATCATTATGAGTCTGAACCCTGTACCAAAAAAAAAGCTATCTTATTTTTAATACAGTAAACTTTCTCCTTGTTATAATATTGGCTCTCCTACACTGTTCTATCATTTCTCAATAAAGTTATAACTACTACCTTATTCATTTTAAGCAAATAATAATTCCAATGGCTTCCATAATTACTAGACATTTAATTAATCATCACGTTAGATACTCAATAGATGTCTTAACTTGACAAGATGTAAATTTTTGCAAACAAAATGCTTCTCTTAACATCTTAGGACCATAAGAACTTCTGGCTGCCTCAATAAAAATCCTATGTATTCTGATGGCAAAACAATGAGATGGTATGCTAATGTGAAAAAATAAAATTAAACTCATTCTCTTACCATGTTCTTCAACATGCTCAATGCATAATCTCACAAATTTTGGCACTGTACCATTCTCTCTCTGACACAAGTTAGCAAGATTGGCTCCAAATACTTGATCTGCAAGAGATGTATTTTTAAGAATGAGTTGGAGCCTGGCAGGATGGTTCAGTGGTCTAAAGCGCCTGCTCGGGAAAGCTTGGACGACTTCAGGGACCGCGGTTCAATCCCTGGCACCACATGCTGCGCCAGTCCTGCCCTGAGGGTGGGCTGAGCCGGCCACAAAAATAAATAAACAAACAAACAAACAAACAAAGAATGAATCACCTTACTAGAACTTAGGGAATAGCTGAGTCACCCAAGGTATGCATCACCTAACATTCAGGTACTCCAACACCATTGACTTCAACCTGCACCTAATCTGATGAGTACTCTGCCTACTTAACTTTACTTCAGATAATTCAACACCAAATCTCATTTTGCCTGACAGCCTTTCTACTCATTTCCAGGAAACAAATGTGGCTTCCCCTAAATCTGGCTCCTTTTTTTACTCCCAGTCTCAGTTAAATTGTTACCTCCTTAGAAAAATCTAACCATCCTTATCCAAATTGTGCTAATCCACTGCTCTATTTTATTACTATGTCAGACTCAATTATCTGTCATCATTTCAAATTATACTGTCTCCCTGCCACTTGAGTATAAGTTCCATGAACACAGGGAACTGGCACCTATGATCACACGTAGTAGTTATTAAATATGTGAGTATTTTTTAAAACTAACATTTGTTAAATGTTAGGTTCCTACTGAGAAATTTAGAACACTAATTTATGAGAGTAAATTCCATTTGTCAGAGAAAAAAATGGATTGCAAGTAGCCCCAGAGCTGAAGAACAGCTTTGATTTTGCTAAAATCTGTGCATCCACTGCTTTCTAATCTACCTTGCCCTGCTTTGAAATCTGGTACCTCTCTTTCTCAGTGTTGAATATCTCTCTGGTATTGGGGCTTCCCCAGCTTCTTCTTTTTTTTTTTGAGAAAGGGTCTCACTACCCAGTTCAGGCTGGCCTTGAGCTCACTTCACTGTTGTAGTCCAGGCTGGTCTCAAACTCACACTGATTCCCCTGCCTTAGTCTCCCAAGTGCTGGGATTACAGTCGTGCACTACCACACCCAGCTTCTGCAGTTTCTACTTCTTGAAGTAGGTGTTCAGTGAGGTGTTCAGGAATTTCCACTTTGCTGATATAAATTTTTGCAGAGGTGGCATTGACAAATTTTTGGTATGTTCTTCATAGAGGAACATGAGCTACGAGGCCCAGTCAAATAGTGAGCCACTGGCCAACTGTTTCAGGAAGACTACTGTCTTGCCTCTGTGATGCCCAATGAGGATGATAAAGATGGTGCCAGGAGTGATGCTAGCTCCAAGTTTCCTCACATGCTAACTGAAGGGTTTCTTGCCCTGGTTCAACAGTTTTCAGGGCACATCTTCAGTACGGTGATATCTAGGCATTTCTCAAACCACCACTCTTGTCACCACTGACTGGTTTTGTGATAGCAGCAAGAACTTTCTCCTTTTTCCTCTCAATCTCTGATTTAGAAGCTATGTACTTCTCTTGTACAAAGCCTTTCTGGAATACACAGCAGATTGGTAGCTGGCTGCAGTGGAGCTACCCCCTCTTGGGCATTATGCCTTCACCATACCCTTTTTATCAGTGCTACTGGTAGCAGCCTCTTGGCTTTTGGTTTATTCTCTTTAATATCTGGCTTCTCAGTTTTTCCACCTATCATTTTGCAAGATGGGACTCAATTATTTTAATAATGATTAAATAAGCACAAGTATGCCCAATATGTGCTAACATTTGGTCCCACAAAATTTATTTCAAAAGCTTTTCTATTAATCTTTTAATCCAATAGTTTACAAACTCCACATTAGCATTAAATGTTTGGCAAAACAACATATTTGAACTGATGAACAAAATGATAATACTTTTTTTCAATGAAAATGCCTCATAAAAATTAGTAATTATTTCTACTAAGTTAGTATTAGGCCTTCTTTGCTTTTTAAAGGCTCTAAACATAACATGCCAATTCTAATATTTCATTCAAGAGAATTTAAGGGTGCCAATTTGAACAACTTGTTACTGAAACCTATCTTTGTATTTTAATTTAGATACTCTGGTGATGTTAGAAATCTTATAATGAGACACAGATACATGTTTTATATGTTATGTTGCATTACCCTTATTTCTGAATAACTCTTACTGTTTTCAGTCATGTATTAGAATTTTTACCTCTGAAATAAAATATACTTATAAGAAATAAAAGCATAACCAGGATATGTGACTTTAAACAATACTTTCCTATTTATTTATTTAGAATTTTTTATTTTATTCATTATTTTTATTCGTTTCAGAACCTTTGTTTATTGACTCATTTTTATGGCCGGCTCAACCCGCCCCGAGGGCAGGGCTGGCACAGCATGTGGTGCCGGGGATCAAACCGCGGTCCCTGAAGCTGCCCAAGCTTCCCCAAGCAGGCGCTTTAGACCACTGAGCCATCCAGCCAGGCCCATACTTTCCTATTTAAAAAATAAGAAAAACGATCTTAGCTGGTCATAGTAGTGCACACCTGTAACTTCCAAGCACCTTGGTAGACTGAGGCAAGCAAATCACAAGTTCTAGCCCAAAGTGGGCAACTTAGCAGATGCTGTCTCAAAAAAATTTTTTAAAGGGCTATAGATGTAATCCAGTAAGTTCCTGATTTAATCCCTAATACCAAAAAATCCTAAGTGTCATAAGAAACATATAAAATAATAAATTTAAAACCTTTCATGAATTTGCAAAGAGCTGAAGGCAAACTGTCAAGAATAAAATCATCTATTCACTTTTTCCTTTCATTCTACTGATACAGTTTACTCAAAATTTCTAACTTCTGATCTTCCCAGTAAAAAACTAAGACTATCCCTATCACTTCTTTGATGTAAGATATAAAAATTTAAGTTGGTACTTGGTGAAAGTCAAAGTAAGCTTAAGACTTACATGTATATTTTAAGAATCAATTTTGATTACTCAAAATGTCTAACAATTTTATCTGAAAAGTTTATGAATACAGAATGAGAATATTTTTATTATCTGGAAAATTTTGTTTTTAATTTGAAATGTTTATTTCTGATTATAGACAACATGCATTACTACAAACATTATTTATCCCACTTACCTTTAATATAACCTTTCTCACGGACAGCTTGTAAAGTGGGGCGCCGTGTAAGAAACTTCTTTAAATTTTTCTTTGTTTTTTTCTGTTCTGAAGAATCTATGCTAGATACTTTCATAGCTTAAGACAAACAGATATTAAACATTTCATACAGTTGTTTCTGGTGTAAGTTTTTTCACAAAGCACTCAAAATAGTCTCATGTCAGAAATCATAATACATATCCAATTAGTCCAACTGTGATGTAGGTTTAAAAGCAATGTGAAGACTCAAACTAACAAAAAATCAAGTTTTAGCAAAACATTTCTATCACTAAAAACTGTCTAATCTGTACCTTCTTTGTTGTATGTGTCATCTCTAAATGATTCAAATTTATACTCATTATTTCATAAATATTCAACCTATCTTCTTTGATTCTCCATCTTTACCTTTTAGAAGGCAAAATGACTACACATACAAAATCTGTAAGACTTCCAATCTGATTAAATGAGTAGATAATATATTTGTACTATGAACTAAAATGCATGGTATTTTTGCCATATGAACAGAAAGGGTTGGGGAGATAGTTCAGTAGTCTAAGCACCTGCCTGACAAGCACAAAGACCCAAGTTCAATCCTCAGAACTGCATGCCATGCCAGCCCTGGAACCCTGGATGCACTATGTGGCCAACAAAAACATGTTGGTAGCACACGCCTGCAATCCCAGAACAGGGAGGCAAAGATAGGAAGATCACTATGAGTCTAAGCTACACAGCCAGACCCTGTACCAAATAAATAAATTAATTAATAAATAAATTAATTAATTAATTAATTTTAACTTTTTTTAAAAAAGAACAGAACTTAGAAAATGTCCTGATTTATCAATTATGATGAAAATTTAAAACCTGTATTTCTTGAAAGCAAGTGTGGGCCCGGCGGGATGGCTCAGTGGTCTAAAGCGCCTGCTTGGGAAAGCTTGGGCAGCTTCAGGGACCACGGTTCAATCCCCGGCACCACATGCTGCGCCAGCCCTGCTCTCAGGGTGGGCTGAGCCGGCCACAGAAATGAGTGAATAAACAAACAAAGGCTCTGAAACAAGAAAAAAAATAAATAAATAAAATTAAAAAAAAAAAAAAAAAAGAAAGAAAGCAAGTGTACCTAGGTAAAATAAAAATAACTAGAAGAATCTTGACATTGCTACATAGTGATATTGCCTACAATAGGTCTAATCTTCATTAGAATAAAGAACTGACTTTCTATTCATTCAGTTAATCTAAAGATCAAACAATTCTTGAACATGTGAATTAGGTAAAATACACTAAACTAAGAGCAGAGTTATAGCCAATGGCCTATTTAGTAACATTTTTCTTATCAAGTACTGTTCTTCACATTGCTGGCTTTGTTTGCCCTGTTCCTTTCTGCATATATAATCTGGAGATGTGCACCATGCATCTGTGCATAGTACAGAAAAATGCCAGTCCAGAGAGAGCTTCAGTGTTCAGCTAGCAATTATGGTACATAGCTCCAATTCTGTGCTTAAAAGTGTAAGATTCTCTGTGGAATTTTAAACAGTAAACTATACATTTTTAAGCTGAGCTTCTTAAAGGTCTCTACAGAAGTGCATTAGAATACATTTTCTCTTGTAGCATTGCCACAACTTAAAATTAACACACCAGAGGGATTCATAACATGAGATTGAAAAATAATGAGTTGCCAAGAATACAAAAACACTGGACTGTACCTAATTTTGTAACTTTTCCTAACATTGGAGTCTCTACTTTGCTTTTAGTATATAGATATTCATTTAAACCTCAAAAAAAAACCTAAGAGAACAAATTCATTAGCAAAATAAGGAAGGAACAACTTACAACGAAGTTTTTTAAGATCTTTCTGGTCCTTTTCTTTATCCTGCTTTTCTATTCCTGGTGAGTCTGGTATCTCTTCTTCTATTGCTTCATCAGTTTCTACTGCCTGTTGGTCAGAGGTTTCCCGCACACACATTACTTCCTATTATTACTTCAGTTGTAATAGTACAATTTTCAGAACAACCATTAATTATTATGTATGATTTAGGAAACCAATTAGTGTATGGCTCATTTGATTTAGATATTTGATCCATCTTTTAAAATATCATCCCTCTTGATGGTATTAATTTGACCTCCAAAATGAAGATATTGCTGCTAACTCACAGAATAATAGTTTAAACTGACTGTGAAACTGGCATGTCTTATGATCCACTATATGAGTGGCACTAATGGCACTTAGAAGGTCAGGCTAATTCATGGTGATAAAACAATACTGCTACATTCTGTCACAAAGGTTAAAACTTACAGGTGTGCCAGCTGTAACTTTCACAGCAACAATGTAAAAACAACAGCACTATATTGTGGTAAGAATGTAAGACAGTCTTACAGATGTAGACATTAGAAGTAAAATAAATTCTAGAATTGATCCTAGTTCAGTAAAGGTAAGTTTTAGAGGTTAAAATGAGGCTGAACTTTGATCTGAAAACTAGAAACTTTCTGTTGTCTTTCACATGGAAGTCCTTATTTGAACTGGGCGGGAGGGGTATTTGGTATAAAGAGATTCCCATTTTTTCTTGCATAACCAGATATACTAGCACCATTTACTGAAAAGCTTCGTCCTTGCTGTCCTATCGTGCTCTATCTGACATAGAGTGTCCATATACATGAGTCTACCTCTGTTGCACAGGTATGTATGTCTATCCATGCATGGATATCACAATGTACTAATAACAGCTTTATAAGGTATGACATATGGTACAATTCCTTTTACTATCTTTAAGAGTTTTCTTGGGCATTTCTTAGTCCTTTGCATCTCTATATGGATTTTAGTGTAAGCTGTCAAGTTCTACCAGAAAAGCCAGGAGTTTTAAGTTTACAAATCACTGGAAAAAAATTACATCTACATAATTGCATCTCTTAGTCCACGAACACTATATACATCTCATTTATTTAGGTTTTTCTTTAGCATCTCTCAGGTTTTATAATTTTCTTTGAGAAATCTTGGACACCTCTTGTCACATACAATTCTTGGTATCTTTTGACACTACACAAAGAATATAAATTCTATAATTTCATAGTCAATAACATTCTCTTCTCTTTACTTGGCCTGTTTCTTAATCTTGCAGGACTCAAATAAAACATATGATAGCACTTTCCCAGCATGGCCACCCTGACTATTATACTAGCTTAGTCCTTGGTTTTAGATCATGTTGTATGACTTTATATCCTAACATTCAACACATTTATCACATTAACTGTTCACTTATCTGTCTTGTATTCATCTCTAACTGTAATCTCTACAGAAAAAGATATGGTATCTGCCTGCCTGCTACCTGCCCAGGGCAGAAGACATTTATATTTTGATAACTGAATGCATGCATATTCATTCAATGACAGTGGACAGATTACTAGAAATTCACAATAGGGATAATAGAAGGTATATATAAATACAGTCGCACTTTAGTTCACAAACTTTAATTCTTTCCAGGATTTTGGTGGTGAACTGAATCAAAATCAAAGGTTAGGCTTAAGGTTGATCTTATGGAAATCTGATTTGGTTCATGCCCAATTTGGTTTGTAACCAATTTTTAATGGGAGCCACAGAAAGTTTCAAAGCAGAAGTTGACATTATGAGTTTCACATAAATAACAGTATTAAAAATGGATTGATGAGGGAAAAGATTGAAGAAAATTCTATTTATTCTCACTATGGTATAAAGATAGATGAGTCCACAGTTTCAGGACTAAATGCAAAGGAACAAGATGTACAAATATTGGGGACCATCCACTTGGGACCCCCTTCTGTCCTCTTGGACAGGAGCTTTCTTTTCTCCAAGTAAATCTATTCTGCTCAGAAAAAAAAAAAATTAAAAAAGATTTCCAAATATCAGTATCAACAACCTATAAAGGCTATACTTATTTATATACAGCTGTGCAGCTAACCACAAGGAGAGGTAAAGGTTCCCCTCTGCTCCCATAAATATCATCTGTCACTGATATGTGTCTCTCAGTGAGGAGCCAGTTGCCCACATGGTGAAAGATGAGACTAGAGTCTAAAAATGTCCAGCCCCCAGTATTACCATCCTCACTAACACAGGTTCAGAATATAAATATGTAGTGCTTTTGGGTTGTTACCTAAACAAGAAATTTACCAGGAACAGAAGGGTACTGAATACTTTTCAAAGGAAAGGTACAGAGAAACTGGAAAGGAGTCATTAGAAAAGAAAAGATCAATGAAGGGACCACAACTGCACCATTCAACAAGCATTTTCAAATCAGTCATTGAAAAGTATTAGGTATTTGTCAACCAATTCCTAATGTAACAAATTTCAAATTCACTGGAAGAATGAACTTCTTTCAAGGAAGAATGTTAAATCTTTTCTTTCCATGAACAGCCCTTGTGGCCTGGACTAAAGTGGCTACTGTCTCTCCCATCTTTGTAAACACAAAGTGTCTTTTGTTAAAATATTCAATAAGTAATTAGAAAACCAAAAGAAAAAGTTCTGTAATAAAATTTACCTGAGAAAACACATACCTGGTTATTGATTGTACTGTTAAGAACTTTAAACCAATCATTAATAGCAGCATCACTATCAGACTGAATAAGAAGTTCTGTTCCTTGACGAGTTTTCAGCTTTAGCAAGAACAGCAAGGGAAGGGAAAGGAAGAGAATATGGTCAATATGGGACTTTAATCAAAATAAATGAACATATTTATTTATTTATTTATTTTGTCTTTTTGAGACAGGGTCTCGCTATGCAGTTGAGGCTGGTCCTGAGCTCACTTTTGTAGCCCAGGCTGGTCTCGAACTCGCACCAATCCTCCTGCCTCAGCCTCCCGAGTGCTAGGATTACAGGCATGCGCCACCACGCCCGGCAATAAATGAACATATTTAATTCAAAGTTTGTAACACTGCCAGCAGGTGAGGTATCATGGATTAATACTACTAAATACCTATGGAGTACCTTAGAATATAAAATACCAGTTTAGCTATTTTATAAGAGATGAGGTTGTTTTTCATAATAAAATCTTAATGAGCATTTAATAATTGTGAATGCCAATCTCCAATACACAAATTCCATAAAACTTGCTGAAGCTGGTGTAATTTGCTTAAAAATAAATAAGGCTATATCAAGTAAGTACCAAAGCACTTAAAATTAAAATTGAGATGTTAAGAAATATGCTTACATGGTCTGAAAACCTTGTTTGGTCATAAAAATAAACATAAATAAAAGACTAGGAGTAAAAACACTACCACCAAGACTTCTACATTTAATGCTGAAATTCAGTGGCACAACTAGATACAAAGTCAACACTCTGGCCCAGAGAGATATCTCAGCGGTCTAAAGCACCAGCTTAGACAAGCTTAGGCAACCATAGGAACCATGGTTCGATCCCTGGCACCACATGCTGCACCAGCCCCACCCCCAGGGCAGGCTGAGTTGGCCATAATATAAACAAAGTTTTTTTAAAAATCAATAGCTTTCCTCTACAGGAATAACAAACTGACTCAGAGAAATTAGGTAAACAACACCTTTCACAACACCTAGGAATAAATCTAATGAAGATGAAGAAATAAAAGACCTCTACATTCAAAATTTTAATACCCTCAAGCAAGAGATTGAAGAAGATATAAGAAAATGTAAAAATATCCCTTATTCTTGGGTAGAAGAACTAATACAGTGAAAACATGCTTACAAAACTGTTATACAGATATAATGCAATGCCAATCAAAATTCTAACAGCATATCTCACAGAATTAGGGAAAATAATCCCAAAATTTATTTTGAGCCAGAAAAGATCTAAAAGAGCAAAGGCAACAAAAGAAAGGCAAGTGGCATTACAATCCCTGACTTGAAATTATACTACAAAGCTATCTCACAGAATTAGGGAAAATAATCCCAAAATTTATTTTGAGCCAGAAAAGATCTAAAAGAGCAAAGGCAACAAAGGAAAGGCAAGTGGCATTACAATCCCTGACTTGAAATTATACTATAAAGCTACAGTGATAAAAGCAGCATGGTACTGGCAAACAAACAGACACAAAGGTTAGTGGAACAGATTGCAAGGTGCAGAAACAACTCCAGACATGCTTAGCCACCTTATCTTTGACAAAGGTACAAAACACATTCACTGAAAGAAAGATAGCCTCTTTAACAAATGGTGCTGGAGAAACTGGTTGTGCACATGCCAAAGATTAAAGTTGGAGTCATCTATTTCACTGTGCACTAAACTAAATTTCAAATGGATCAAAGATCTAAATTTTAAAATAGAAAACATTAAATCTGCTGGAGAACAAAATAGATAAACTGTTGAAGCCACTGGTATATGCAAAGACTTTATAAATAAAACTAATCACACAGGAAATATGAAAAATCAACAACCGGGATCCCAGTTTATTAAAAAGTATTTGCATATCAAAAGAAACCACCAACAGAGTAAATAGACAAATGTGAGAAAAAATGTTTGCTAGCTGTTTCTCAGATAAAAGGTTACTATCAAAAACAACTCAAAACAAAAACAAATACGACTTCCACATTTAAAGACTCAATCCAAAAATGGGCATCTGAGATGAATAAACACTTGTCAGGTGAAGAAATATAAACAGCAAAAAAAATATATGAAAAAGTGTTTGACCTTACTGGTCATTCAAGAGATGTATATTAAAAACATTTAAGATTCCACCTCACTCCAGAAAGAGTGGCTACTATCAACAAATCAACCAATAACACATACTGGAGAGAGACTGTGGGGAAAAAGGGAACCCCTTCTCTATTGCTGGTGAGAGTTAGACTGCAGACTGGTGCAACCACTGTGGAAATCAGTGTGGAGATTCCTCAAAAATTGGGACAAAAGGTCCCATTTGACTGGGCTGTTCGCCTTCTGAATATATTCCAAAAAGAATTGAAAACATCATACCACAGTGATAAATCCACACCCATGTTTATAACAACAGTTTGTAATAGCCCAATCATTGAAACAGTCCAAATGTCCATCAACAATGAAGGTATGAAGATACAGTCTTGTTATATAACAGAGAACTACTTACTCTGCCTTTAAGGATAAGCTTAAAATATTCTCATGTAGATCAATGCACATGAAGACCAGACCCCCCCAACACACACCCTGGTAATGGGAATTAAACTCACAACTTCACACTTATATGGTAGGTGCTATGCCACTAAGCAACATCTCCAGCCCAAGACTATATTCTTAAGTGGAATCAGTTGGACACACATGTAAACACATTGTTTCTCTAGTGAGAGAAACTGAAATTGTAAGTAAGGACCAAAATATATAATAGGTTTTTATGAAACAGGAAGAAATGTTCAAATGAGGAATGGGGAAAAGGGAGAAGTAAAAAAATAAATAAAAAAGTGAGACAACGAAAAAAACAGCAACAGTTTTTGCAAATGAAGAAAGGAGGAAGAGGGGTTAAAAAGAGAGTAGGAGAATGAAGAAAAATTAACTTATAACGTGCAGAAACAAATTCTTTATGTTGAAGATAATCATTATGTATATTTAAAATATATAAATGAAATCTGATTAAAAAATACTAGGGGTTTACTACTTCCGACTACATAGGCAAACATACTGAATCACTACGAAGACAGGCACTAACAATAAATATAACATTGCTTTTGGGTAGAGCTATTCCTAAACTATCAACTGAAGACAAATAATTCATATATAACTTCTTTGGTTTAACATTTCTTACAATTCATTGAGAAAGAATTTTTAGGCAGTTATGGGAAGTATTTCTCACATTTTCTGGTTCATTACTGAATTTGGTTTTCCTAGAACATATAGTAATGTTTCCCAAACAACACTGCAAGAATATTCTTCAATCATATTTCCCCAAATAATATTTACAAAATATATTCCTTCCAGGAGGAATGACTATCATCATCCACTTAAAAAATAAGAAATACAAGTGAGACTGAAGAAAATAGAACCTTTCTCTACTGCTGGCAGGAATATAAACTAGTACCACCAGGAATCAGTGGAAATTCCTCAAACAACTAAAAACAGAGGCTCAGCATGCAGGAGGATCACTGCAAATTCAAGGCCAGCCTGGGGTACGAAGTGAACACCCCAGACTGGTATTATCCACCCTTGTGGATATCTTTTCAAAAGAATTAAATACATCATATTGCTGTACTACATGTATACTCATGTTTATAATAGCACAATTCACAACAGCTTAAACTTGGAAAGTGTCTATATGTCCATCAACAGATGAATGGACAAAGAAAATGTAATATACACAATGGAGTACTACTCAGTCATACAGAAGGATAAATATTGCATGTTCACTTACACAAAGATTATAAAGTATAAATGATTTAAAGGGTAAAATAAAAGATGATTGGAACCAGGGAGACAGAATTTTTATAGACAGAAAAGGGATCTCAGGATGGAAGGTTAGAGGAAGAGATGCATAGGGGACATAAAAAGGACTAAGATGCAGTATGTGTATAAATCAACTCCTCATGATGAGTATATTCATTATATACTGCAAACACATACTAATAAAAAACTTTAAAAATCTAAATGGGTAAAAAAAGTATCACTCAAAAATAAATTTGAAATACTATGTAATAATTTGGAAAATACTGGAATGAAGGAAGTTGAACAAGATGTTTCCTCAGGCCTTTGAATCTACAGTGCACTATGATTTTCTGAGTTAAGGATAAAGTATGTACTATTCCCCCAATTTATTTGATCATGGAATCTCATTCTGTAACTACCTCCTCAAACTGTGAAGCTAAGTAAGGAAACAGTGACTTTTCTTTCATGTATCCTTCTAGAGAATTGGTCAAGCCAATCAACCAATACTGGATGTTCAATGCATATCAATCTTTGTCAGATGCTCTAAAGAAATACAGTGTTTCTACTTGAAAGCAAAATTTTTTAAAAAAAATTAATAATCTAATGAAAACTCAAAGTACACTAAAATAAATGCTATTTTTAAAGATTAAAAAAAAAAAGGAATGTCATTCTTATGACATTTGTCTTGAGTCCTGGAAAGTTACTTCTGAGGAACATAGATTAGCATAGGCTGGTACGAATGGTAAAAATATAAAGTGATAAATCACACAGTGCTACTCAAGGAATAGCAGTTAAACCAATCTGCCTAGATGACAAGACAGGAGGCTAGAAATGGAAGCTGATAACTGGGAGATGGCAAGACAGTGCCCAAGATTCCTCCAATCTCTGTATGTACATCTTCTGCAACGGACCTGCTGTTCTTCTAGACTTCTTTCCTTATAACCATAATTACTTGGTTGGCCTTCTCAATTGTTTTAGATCACAGAAACACCACACGAGTGTAGTGTCTAAAAGTTACTACAAAAGAGCCTGTGGTGTTCAATTCTCATGCTCCTAAGACCCCTGCCACTGCCATGTGAAGTAGCCTGGGGCAGCTTCCTTCAGAGTGGAAAGGTTACAGAGAAAAGAAACTAAGCCATCAGGCAGACAGGTATCAGCCACAGCAATAAGGTTAGCTTAGCTTAGCCCATCCAGCTTCTCTCAGACTTTTTGAATAGTCTCAAGTGAGAACAGAAGGCAGTATTGCAACACAGCCCAAAGGAAAAAAGAAATGACACACCTGCTGGTGTGCTAAGCTGCTAGGTTTTGAAGTGGTCTATTATATACCATAATAAGTGACAGAAGATCATCTATTACTGTGGAGAGATTTGAATGAAACAGTAGAAAGGCTCTGATTTTTGTTTTAAGGTTTCATTTTTAAAAACTGGTTTTAGGTCCACAGCAAAACTAAAAGGGTATACAAGATACTGGATGTATCCCTGCCCCCATATATGCACAGCCAGCCTTCCCAAATCAGTATTTCCCTTACTTTATCTTTTAACACTGGAGTTAGTAGGGAAAGGAATTCATATCATCTCTATTATTGCAGAGGAAAGGTAGGATTTATAAAACAAAGGCCTGTAATATACAGTTCTAGTTCTAGTTTCTTATGAAAATTAAGCTGATTTTATACTGCCTTTCCCCCATTACACTATGGCATAAATCACCTCAATCACCAATTCTACCTTAACTATAAGACAAGTCAATGAAACACTAATCCCCAAAGAGTACAGTTAGGATAATTATAGTTAAGAACATAAGAATAACTATAGTTTAGAATGTGAGCTATGTTGAAAAAAAAATTATTACCTCAAATACGTTCTTCTTGCTGGATTTATCCTTTGAGGCCATCTCAATTGTTGCCCCCTTAAGGTCCACTGTGAACTCTGGTTTGGACTGATTACTCCCAAACTTCATTTTAGAAAAGAGAAAAAGCCTTTATACGGTATTTGCACATATGTATTTAGAAAGAGTTAGTACTCATGCTATTAATATAAATCAAATGGAAGGTTATCTTGAATTGTTCTCTTTCTGTAATGTAAGTAACTGCTACTTTAAAACTGGAATTGTGAGCTGGGGACACAGTTCAGCAGCTCAGCACCTGCCTGGCAAGCACCAGGTCCTGAGTTCAATTCCCTATACCCAGAATAAGTAAAATTAAATTAAATAATGTCTGGAAGTATAAATGTATAGTTGATAAAAAATAAAAGTGGCAAAAGGATCAGTTAATGCTTGACTTTTTTCTTTTTAATATCTTACAACTTTTTTATACCAATTTTACATGCTTATATCTGTAATTGAAACAACTAATTTGAGGATGTGCAATGTAACAACCATAGCTGAATTCCTATGATATTCTTTAGTGAAATTCTATATTGTTTCTAATTTTCTAAACTATTTTTTATTCTTTTTTAAAAAATAGAAAGAAAAAAACAAACAAAAAACAAAAGTGATACAATTTTTATATATGGCCACATAAAGTCTGGTTTTCAAAGTTGGAAAAATTCAAAATTACGTTAGTGAGGCTAGAAACCAACAGGTCCTCACAGGCAAGTGAGTATAAGCTGATATAACTCAAGGGAGGGAGAACTGACAGCACTCCTGTTTGCAAGCTGGCAGTCACAAGGAAATGTTGGCTTAGCAGTTGTGTTTCTTCAAATTTATCCTGACTGTATGTCGTATGTAAACATAACACTACAAAAAAGGCAAGACAATATTCTGAAACATGTAAAAATATCAGCCAAATGCTAAGTACATTTTCCACTTAATAAACATTCTCTAAGCCTAGTGTTGTGCTATCAAGAGTTACTTACATATCAGTTATTTATGTTGTCAACAACTAAATTGTAGTAAAACCAGAAAGCCTTAAGCCCCATCTTTTTTTAGCCCTTGTTAGAAATTATAACTAAAGCCAGATGCTAAGTGTGAAGAGAAAGGGAAGATAGTTCTGACATGGGTGGTGAAGGGGAAAAGCACTTATTATGTTGTACAAGGCAAAAAAGGAGAGTATCAGCAAACAGACAATGTACATTAAATATATACTTATTCTGTATTTGGCCCTCATTTACTTACACTTCTGTTAATTTGCTATGAACACAAAAATAGCATTCCTATGGTACTGAGATGGATGTTTTAAAACTTATAAAGGCTATTTAATTATAATCTAAATCATAAAATTTGTTGCTTACAGCTGATAAATTTTTTTTGCTAAAACAGTGATGACATTTCAAGTCAAACAGTACCTTGTGGTAACTTATTATTTATAATCTCAGTAATTCTACTTAACAGCTTCACATGTAAGAAATGGCTGTATTTCAATTGTTTCCTTTTCATCTATTTACCTAGTAGCGTGGTCTTAAAGTACTGCTTAAAATTTATAGTGGATTAATAATAAAAATGACAATAAAAATTTAACTGTGTCCTACAAACTGTCATTTTAAGTACTTCCGTCATCCAGAAATATTCAAACAACCATATTTTTTTTTTTTCCAGTACTGGGGATTGAACTCAGGACCCTGTGCATGCCAAGCAAGCACTTATTCTACTGAGCTATCTCCCTGGCCCACAAACAACCATATATTTGACAGGCACAAGAAACTGTCTAACCAGAAATGATATATCTGCTTATGATGGGCACAAGATGGGCACAAGTAACATCCTAAGCAGAAATGATACACCTCAAATATAATAAAGTGAATATACATTTTAAAAACATGTTACAAAAGCCAACTCATTTCCTGTCATTATATAGTGTATAGATGGTTATATAAGATACAACTAACCAGTTAAATGTAACTATGATGCTATGAAATAGAATGCTAAAAAATGTGAACAATAAGGTTGGCAACAAATTTTGTCTATGTATGCTTTTACAGAATGTAGTTCAATTTACTCTTATTACCTCCCTGGCAATGTAATCACAGCAAAAAAAAAAAAAAAAAAAAAAAATGTGGCAAGGGGTATGCAACAAGAACACATACAGTAACAGTTGAAACTGGATCAGACTTTACATATGCGACAGCAGGCCGACGACTGACAGAATTTTTCCAAGAAGAAAGCAGCGAAAGCAAGAACTCAGAGACTGAGCCCTGCTGGCAGAACGACTTGATAGGAAAAGGGAAGAAAATGGTGTCATAACAATGCACAATGACAAGTGGCACACAAGAGAAAAAGCACTATGAAACTGGATGGGACAAGAATTTTACAAGCAGACACAACAACAAGCAAAGCTAAACTTTCAGTATTTTCTAAATTTGTTACTATATAAATCTGTACTTTATCTTTAAGATGAATACTTACAGAACTTATCTTAAAATAGACTTGTCTCAGCCTATATTTACAAAAGAGTACTGGAGAGGTAACAGAAAGGACTCTGCCACTTTGCTCAGTCCACTTCCCAAGAATTACTGGGCCTCCTTCTGCTGGCTTTCTGGGCAAGGTTCTTTGGTACCCCTCCCCTAGTCACTTCTTGCGAGTGTCCTCCCCATCTAACTCGCTTGCCTTTCCCCAGGACAGAAGTGATTCTGTCCTCCAGGGGACATTGAGCACTATCTAGTTCTCTCAGCAGAGGTGTGGGGGGCTAGCTATCTGCTAAAATCCATAGTGCATGAGGCGCCCTCCCCTCATATATACAACAAAGACTGTCTGGTCCAAAATGGTAATTTGTAGATAACTAAAAGCATATAGGAATGTTTAAACAACTATTGGTATTTAGAGGGTGACTTGAGGGGTCAGGGCCATTAATATAGCTCAGCAGCCTAAATGCCTACTGGCAGGCACAAAGCCCACGTTCAATCCCCAATACAAAAAACACTCAAGGAATATGGAGGAACAATTATCACATTGTAACTATTCACTTGCCAGTCCTCCTCACTAGATAGAAGAACTGAAGACAGGAATGTAATTTACTTCTAAATTCCCAAGCTTGAAAACATGCTCACAGTATTGCAAGCTTTGTATGTAACAAACAAACAAACATGTATATTTTTGAGTCAATATGAGGTGATGGTGAGGGGAGCTTGTTCAGTTTATTTTATTGACAGAATAATCCAACATATTGTTACAACTTTCTAGAAAACTATCTTGGAGGAAGACAGGCTCACTATGGTTTTGGATGATAAAATCTTGTAGAGCTGCAAACAGCATACATGTATTTAATTTACTAGATTCTAACTACTCAGCTGTCTCTGCAGAGATAAACAAATACCATGAATAACCTAAATCAATGGAACTGGAATGGTGTGGGCAATTTTGTTCAGCTTCCCATCACTGAGCGTGCACCCTTGAGTGTGAGATTTATCCTATTTGTTCAAGTGGATCTTCACTTTTTACACTAAACATGAATCTAATTTTTAAAGAACTATACTTGTCTTACAATGTTGTCCCTTAACAACTAGTCACTAGTTGAAAGACACCAAAAGAAAAGACTGCCTCTGAGAAAAATCAGCTTCAAATAGCACCTGTGAATTTTATCTTTCAGGCATTTACATTAGCCTTACACTTTCATCCTAAAGTAAGATGTAGTTCCACCAGAAAAACAGGATATCCTTTACTGTAACAGATCCAGCTGAGCACAGAAACAAAGCCACAATTCTTTCTAATCCTCTGACCTTTGTGGGAAGGAAACACAGTACTGGGGAATGAAGGCAGAACTTTTTCAAATTTTGAGATAGGGTCCTGCTAAACTTCCCAGGCTGGCTAATTTTTGTCATCCTCTCGCCTTAGCTTTCCAGAATTCTGGGATTACAGACACATACCAGGCAGATTTTGCATATATCACCAATTTTTAATACTTCTGAAATAATACATACTCCACACTTTTTACTTAAGTAGTGTTGTTTGCTTTTACTCTTGTCATTTAAATTTGCTTTTATTCTCTTAACATGTGGGGATAACTCTAAAGTTTAAAAATTAGGGGGCTTGCCAGGTAGCTCAGTTGATTAAAGCACATGATTTGACAAAGTCATTCAGGGGGACTACCATTCAATCCCCACATCCACATGGAACATGAGACCTGCCCTTAAGGCAGTCTGAGCCAGCCAAAAAAAACCCCTTCCCAATTTAAAAAAAAATTAACCACAGTCAGGTATGGTGGTACACACCTATAATCCCAGCACTCAAGAGGTTGAGACAAGAGCATCACCATAAAATCAAGACCAGCCTGGGGTATACAGTTGTTAGCCTGGGCTAACCTGAACTACATAATGAGATCCTGTATAAATCAATCAATCAATCAATCAATCAATCAATCAGTCAATCAATCAATCAGTCATCCAGCCAAGAAGCCATAAAATAAAAATTTAGAAATGAAAGCCAGATGTAGTGGTGCAAGCCTATAATCTCAATCAGGAGGATTGCTGTGAGTTCAAGATCAACTTGAACTACAACAATGTGAACCTGTCTCAAAAATAAATAAATAAATAATTCTACCACCTCATTGTAAATTTTCAACTATGTTTAGCCATTTCTATATGGTAACATAGCATAATTTTAGGTTATGAATAAATCCTGCACACTTTGTTGGCACTAATACACTTTCAGTTCTGCAATATGTAAGTTCTAAAGAAAACCTTGAAGTAAAATGCAACCATCAATGTTCATTTGATCTCTTTAAATTTAAAAGGAGGGCCCGGCGGGATGGCTCAGTGGTCTAGAGCGCCTCCTTGGGAGGGCTTAGGCAGCTGCAGGGACCGCGGTTCGATCCCCAGCACCACATGCTGCGCCAGCCTTGTCTTCGGGGCAGACTGAGCCGGCCATAAAAATGAGTGAATAAACAAATAAAGGTTCTGAAACAAGAAAAAAATAAATAAATAAAATAAATTTAAAAGGAAATTTTCATTGTTTAAATCACACACAAACCCACCTATCTAAATGCTGCCTTACTTCCCACATTGCTCTGTTTGCTTTATCTTACATAACACTAATCTTCACTAAGTATTAGCAATTATCAAGGAAATAAGCATAATGCAGCTTGCTTCAGATAGTTTATTACTTACTAATCTCTAGTTGCTTCTCCAATACTTAATTTTAAACAAAATTCCACAAGTAGGAATTACACAGTGCTTTAGAAATGCAACAAAATGTACACACAAAAAAACACCATACACTTTACCTGAGAGGGAAAAGGAGAAAGACCTAACTATCAAAGTACTTTTAAGTAAAGTCAAAATTCCCATCTTATAACACAGAAGTGTATAACAGGTAATTTTCACTGTACTGGCTGTAGGGAGTGAACCAAAGGATCAGAAAAACAGGATGAAAAATATTCTACAACATTAACAGGTAATTTTATATTGCCTTATCAGAGTAGCAGAGAACTAACAGACTATGTGGCATTTGTACTCTGAACAATGTTGCAAGCCTGTGTTATAAATATATGTAACTGGCTGGGAGATATAGTACTAGAATAAGCACTTGCCTAGCAAGCATCAAGGTCCTGAGTTCAACCCCAGTACCGCTAAATCAATCAATCATTCAATCAAGCAATCAATCAATGTATGCATATATGTATGTGACTAAAATTTTCTTACATTTTATAAATGGATTTCTTTCATCAAACTTATGAACCATAGTACCTACATTAATTTCACAGCAACTCAGTAACTGTAAGAAAATGTTGGGTTAGGTAGCATATGAAGTAAATCAAACACATTTAGAATAACTTCACTTTAAATTTTATTTGAACACTGACACTTCAATTACTGAAATTTTTAGAAATTCTCAGAGCATGAAATCTGGAACCAAAATGCTAGGGTTCTAAACCGCAATCTGCCACTTAGTATGCGTAAGGTCTTGGACTGTTTAATGCCTCACTTTATGTTAGTAAGAGAAAAGAAAATCAGTGCTCTCCCAAAGGTAGGAAGATATTCACCAACCTCTGCACTTAGAGCAACAGCTGGTTCATATCCAACAATCAAAATCATTAGCAGTTGTGTGTCACAAGTTATACTTGCTAGTATTTATATTACAAGTAACCAAAGAGTAACATCAGTGACAAACACACAAAACCATCAAAACCCCAAGAGTGATGGTGACATCTTTGTCTTCTGAAAACTGGTCGACATCATATACAAACTCTGACACCTGAATTACTGACTAGTCAAGGGTCACATCATAACACAAGATGGAGTCTGTCACATCCAGCTACGCTGACTAAACACCTGTGGTCACAACACAAAACCTCTGACTTTCTGAAAAATGAATCAAGAAATATCTTTGTTTTATAATGTGATCACTCAGCTATACTGTTAAATCTGTTGATTTTAACAATATAACTAGACTTTTCTAATTCTCTTCTCTTTCAAGAAAACTTCATTTATTTCTACATGCACACATCCTGGACTCTCAAAACAACTTCCTAAAAGGCCAATATGAAACTATCGATATAATTTAAGCATATAAAGCCTCCAAAAATAATAAATACTTACCCAACTTGTGCTACTTCCTTGTGTTTTGGTAAAAAGTAAAGACGAACCCTGCAACACTGCCCAAGAAGACAGCCAGTTCTTTCTGCAATTATAAAGATAACCAATTAAAGCTTGACTATCCAATTCTTCCAACCAAACTTTAGGTAGCAAAACCTACTTCACTATTAACAATGTTATACTTTATAGGCATTATTGACACTTTGCTTATTTTACTGGAGATATGAGGCTAACAGAGTTTATAGTTATTTTATAGTACTAAACTGATCATAAAGGATTGAAAACAAACGGAGCTAATCAGAAATAGAAACAATCAGAATAACCACAATGAAAACACCTAATTATTTTTTACATGGAACTAATCTAGCACATCGCATGATCAGGACACCATTTTAATATTTTTTCTTTCTTTCTTTCTTTCTTTCTTTCTTTCTTTCTTTCTTTCATTCATTTGTATTTGATACAGGATCTCACTAATCAGTTCAGACTCCTAGTAATCCTCCTTTCTCAGCCTCCCTAGTGCTGGGAGTACACGGGTGTGTCACCATGCCCAGTTTCAGTGTACAGCATGGCATATGGTACTGGGTATTGAACTCAGGTCCTTGCACTTCTTAGGCAGACAAACTTAAGATGGCCACACTATCTCTCCAACCCAGGACATCATTTTAAAGTCACACAAAAGGGCCCTGAATGCCCTGTTGGCCCTGCCCCCAGGGCACACTGAGATAGTGACAGACTGGTGTGGTGGCACATGCCTGTAATCCCAATGCTTGAGAGGCTGAAAACAGGAGCATCATTACGATTCCTATCTGTGTAGTGAAACCCTGTAGACCCTGTACTAAATACTGGGGGCGGGGGGCGGGGGACATATATATATAAAAACACTGACTACAGAAATAAGTAAAAGAAAAAAATCTCTTCCTCCAATCCATACTCTAGAAGTAACCAATGTTAAAAAGTCTGGTGTACATGGAGCTGTTAAAGGACAAACCGTCCACTTGTTTACTGTCATGTCTCTAGATAAAAGAGGCTAAGATTTATATTGAAATGCTGTTGTAAGTGTCCTGAGAACTTTAAAAGTTATTAAATGTTACATACTGGCCATATTCCATTCAACTTCTCCCTTCACTATCTTTAATTCTGTATTACAGATTTTTGTTTTAATGTTTCTCTCCTGTTAGAACTATGAATTATTGAAGGCACACTTTCATTTTATTCTTTTATCTATCTTAAGCCCAGCACAGTATTTTCAAGTAGCTGGTATGGATTAGTGTTTGCAAACAAGAAAACAAAATTATCTTTAAATGGGCTTTAGTTGCTGGGAGAATAAAATACATCTATTGTAGTAATGTATTAAAGTTTCTTTATAAGCGAATATAGCTAGATTTGTACAACCTGCATAAGCACTCCAATGGAGATTTACTTATTTTTTTATTTCATAACAATTTTGCAATTTATCACCATTTTTTTCTTTTTTTTTGCCTAGATTAAACTCTGCTGGTAAGATTCCTATGTTTGCTTTACTTTTTCAGTCTTAAAATCGATTTGTGGATTTAAAAAAATTCTGATTTATAATTGCTTCTGAATATAGTACTTCACTGGGTTTTACTGTATGTTTCTCTCTAGATAGCACTGTTGGGTTATTGACTTTCTGTGTTTACTGATACTCATATGATAGACATATCTGGTGTTTTTTCGGCTATCGTTATGTTATTCTTTTGTGTGTGGGTCCAAGAACACTTTGAAATGACTCGCTATTATTTATAAGCTTATTTTATACTCTTAGGCTTCCATTTCTTAGCTGCTATCTAGTGATTCTCTACAATGAAAAATGCTTCAATTAGCATATTAAAAAAAAAACTTTAATTTTCAAAATAAGAAAAACTATACAACCAGTGCATACCACACAAAAAAATTAAACCTTTCAAATTTTAAAGAACATGTCATCTGCTTTTTAAGTTTGATAATTTCCTAATACCTACTGACTTTTCTGATACCACTAATTTTTTATTCTTTGATATAATACAATAAAATATGTAAAGCACTAGAAAATATGTAAAACACCTTACGACTAATTACCAACAATCTACAGTATATGCTTAAATTATGCATGGCTGAAGATTTGTTCAAGATTTAAACATCCCCAACAAAAATTTGAAGATTTGTGCAACAAAGACCATAGCTTTTAATTGAGTATGAAAAGTTGGTCAATTTTCAGTTTTCACTGCAACTAATGTTTAAAAAGCTATTGTTTGTAGAAGTTTTGGCATGGCAAAATCATGCGCAGTTATCTGAAAAGGATGTTAAAATTTTCCTTTTTCTAACTTCAGCTATGTAATTCTTTTCATATATTCTAACCAAAATAATGTCACAACAGACTGCAAGCTGACATAAGAATTTCACTGTCTTGTTCTGCACCAAATACTGAAGATTTACAAAAACCATTTTTTTTCTTCACATGGAAAATTTTTTGCTTAATAAAATAAAGGATTATTTCTTTAAAAAATGTTATTTATATTAAGTTGTAGTAGGTTGTTTTAAAAAAATTTCTGGTTTAGGGCCAGAAATATAGTTCAGCAGCACAGCACCTGCCTGGCAAACTCAAGGTCCTGACTTTGATTTCTGGTACAAAAAAGACTTCTGATTTAACTTCTCAATAGAAAATAGCTCTTACAAATAATGAATACTTTTAATAATTAATATTTTTAAATTTAGCAGGATCATCAAACCAAAAGGTCTGAGAATCAGTAATATTCAGGATTTTTTTTTAATTTTTATTTTATTTATTTATTTTTTTCTTGTTTTAGAACCTTTGCTTGTTTATTCACTCATTTTTATGGCCGGCTCAGCCCGCCCCGAGGGCAGGGCTGGCGCAGCATGTGGTGCCAGGGATCGAACCTCGGTCCCTGAAGCCGCCTAAGCTTTCCAGAGCAGGCGCTTTAGACCACTGAGCCATCCCGCTGGGCCCCCAATATTCAGGATATTAACAGACTTATTTTGTTCCATTCCATGTACACAAATTTGAACATCATAAAATGGAAGATAAAGGAAAAAAGTTTAAGGATTTTAAAACAAAAAAAACCTAGAAGACTAAATATCACAGTAAAAACAATAAAAACAAAAAAGAAATGGTCAAAGAGCTATTTGTAATACATACACCAGAGAAAAGAACAAAGTAGAGAAAAAAGACCCAACTTAGAAATGAATTCTACAAAAAACACATAATTGCAATATTGTAAAGTAATCTCGGGGCACTTAAAGAACTCCCGAGTGCCAATCTAATGAAGGAAGTTGCATTTTTATTTTAATGTACTTTTTTGGTTGAATTGTTTCGTTTAGAGGATGTGTATTTTTTGGTTTTGGTGCCAAGGACCAAACCTAGGGCTTCCAGCTTGCTAGGCAGGCATTCTACTGCTAAACAAAATCCTCAGCCCTGGAAGTTGCATTTTTAAAAACCTAGAAATATCCAAATACTTGCAAGCTAGGTGTGGCTGTTCACACCTGTAATATCAGCACTCTGGGAAGAGGATGCAGGAAGGCTGCAAATTCAAGCCCAATCTGGGAAAATCAGCAAGACCCTGCCTCAAAAAGACAAATTCTGAAAAAGGCTGGAGCTATATATATATATAGCTCAGTACATAGGCTATGCTTCAATTCTCAGCATGGAAGATAAACACATAAACCCAACTACTTATATTAAAACTTTCTTAGCAGAACCCTCTAATTTTCTTTAGTAAATCACAGCATTTTAGCAGTTTTTAAAACCCAGGTGAAATACAACTTATCTTACAGAGCTAATTTCAGTAGGATTAATTATTAGGATCAGGACCAAAAATGTCTGCAATCTAGCAGAAAAGAAGGGTATAAAAAGACAATTTAACAAAAAGCTCACATAGTTTATGACTCCCTATTGAAAAGTAATGTAAATAAAAGTATCATTTTCTCTTTAATCTTTATTAACAAGCATCAAAAGAATCTGACAATATATTAAGTAGACAAAAGGTATAGACAAATATATGGTTACTGAAGGCTAAAATGATTCATTAGCTCAGAACACAATGTGAACACTACTGAAATGACCTTGCAAGCTAGATGTGGTGGTACACAACTATAATTCCAGCACTTGGGAGGTTAAGGAAGGAGGATCACTATGAGTTAGAGACCATCCTAGGCTACAAAATGAATTTAAAGCCAGCCTTAACTACATAGCAAAACCCTGCCTCAAAATAATAATAATGGTGATAATAATAAATTGATAAAATAACCTTGAATATGCTAGCAATCGCAAATGTGCAAATTTATTCCACAGGCGTATTTACATACTTGCAAAATGAACTATACAAAATGGTAAGTGTAATACTGTTTGTAAAAGCAAAAACTGTAAGCAGCCTAAATGTCTCTCATCAGGGACAGTCAGATACTTACAAATTAATATGGCTAAATTCTGTATGGCAATACAGAGGTAACTAACCCTGCTGCTTTAAAAATAGTATATAACTGACACAGAATCATCTCTAAGACAAACTATAAAAAGCCTATGCTCAAATCTTGTCTGGGAGCCAAGGATATAGTTCAGTGACATAGCACCTGCCTAACAAGTGCAAGGTCCTAAGTTTGGTTCCCAGTATCAAAAATAATAATAATAACAATAATAATTATCCAGAAGGGCAAGTCACAAGAATTGCAAGTTTGAGCCTAGCAAGGGATAACTTTGCAAAATCCTATCTCAGAATAGTAACAATGGAAAGGGGTTGCAGCCCAGTAAAGAAAGCCTTATATTCAAACCCCACTGCAGTATAAAATTACAATAATAATGAATAATGATGATGAAAATCTGTGTACATACAAACATCTACATATATATCCTCCTTGTGGAAGAAAGTACTAAAATTCATGAAACTTAAGGAATTGATGGCCAGGTGACTGACTTTTTACATGACAGTAACTTTTATCATGTTTACTCACTATGTACATATATTGGTTATTGAAAAACTAGAAGTATTAAAAGAAAGCAAATGCTTAAGAATCCTATACCTTAATATCTCTGAATTTAATATTTAAGAAATATCTGAAGGCAAAGGAAATGTTCCATTCATTTTATGACAATGTTACATACATTATAGCACTAAAAATATATATTAGAAATTCTTTTAAACATTTTAATCATTTGTCTTAGAATATAATTACAAATGTTTTTATTCAGTTCAATCAGATGAACTGTGTATGAACAATTCATACATTTGTACTTACCGAACCTTTTTCCCGTTTTCAGTAATTTTTGTTACATTTAACAACCCGTATTTCTCTTGACCCTATGGAACAGAGTAATACTGCTTACATATTGTTCACATAAACAGTGATGTTTGGGTTCTAATATACAACTGAACCAAACTCTTCTGGCAGCATAAAACTTAAAAGATTAGTAAGTCTGTGACACACTTGGCTCTAGAGGATATTAAGAATACAATTTCCTTAACACTTCTATAAAGTTAGTCTAATTTTAAAATTGAATACTTTCTCCTTCTCTTAAGTGACTAGCTAGCAGTACCTTGCTATAAAATTAGATTTTCAAAGGATCAAGGGAACACCAGAGATTACAATGCTATAATGATAAAAATGAGAAAAATAAATTTTGAAAAGTACTCAATATACTTATCCACTTTGTCAGAATGTAAAAATAGGCAACACAGTGACTTTTAAAAACCTTACTCAGAAGTAACTGGTACTTGGCATATAACTGGCTTTAACAGGATAAAAAAATTTTAATATGTGCTTTACTGAATGTATTACAAGGGGAGCTAGGCTCTGAAAAACACTAGATTAACCTACTACTATATAAAAAATAGTGAGGACAAAAAATTTACTATCAAAACTGACAACAAAAGCCATTACAATAGTTATACTATTACTGTTATTTTAATTCTTTCTAGCAATGACAAGCACTTTCTCAGTTTTAGCTATCTAGAGTCAAATAAATTTAATACAGTGGGTTGATGCCTATAATAATTATCACCACTAGTAAGCACTATATGTACATGATAGTTGATTTTACTGCAAGTGAAATGTGCACAAGGGTCAAAGATTTAGCTCAGTGGCACTGCACCTGTCTGGCAAGTATGAGGTCCTGAGTTTCCAGCACCTGAAGGAGGGAAGGGGAGAGGAAGGGAGAAAGGAAACTATTTGCACTTCAAAATTCATTTCTTACTATTCAGCTGATTCTTCAGCTAGATTTTCTCAACATGCCTTAACCAGAAAATATAAATTTTATATGAGAGATAAACATATACTTTTTTCTTAATAATTTCTAAAAGATAATGTTTGAAAGTTTACATGAAAATTCAATGTATAGACAAAGCTGAAAAATTGTTAGCTAATTCACATTTGGTACAGTAGTTGGACATATATGTACTTTTACTGTATTTTTTAAAGAAAGAACTATTTTATGATTCTTACTCAAATTTGATATTTTCACTATGAATTACTGCCTCTCAACAAGAACATTACACAACTCCTTATGGTTGAGATGTTTAATGTGAACTGAAATTGGAAGGGCAGAGAGATGGGAATAATGCCACAGCTGAAATTAAATGAAAGCAACAAAGGCAGGAAAAAAATACAAACATCCAAACAGGAAGAAAAATGGATAGAATCACAGCAGTAAAAATATAAGCCAAAAGCTAAGATAGACTGTCTAAATCAGGGATGCTTATCTGAATCAAGGGATGATCTGAAGCTGGAGCAACAGTGTGCATATTAAGCATTATTCAAATTAGTACATAATGTGTTAAACACTGTAAGAAATGTATATCTAACTCAGCATGGTGGTTAAAAAAAATGATAAAAAATGAAAAACAAGCTCAACCTGGGAAGAAAGAAGAAAATCATAGCCTCCTGGAGCAAAATAGTAGGAGTTGGCAAGGTAGAAGTGGCAAGAAGTGAGACCTAGAAATAAAAAAGGAGTAAGAGAGCAGCACAACTTGGAACCAACTGGAACACTATTCCTATAATTACTGTTGGAAGTGAGAAAAGTCTGGACTACAGCAGTCACAGGAAAAGAAGAGCCAAATCCAAGAGACTGGACATAAGGGAGAAGGGAAGACTGTGGCTAGGTATCAAACTTGAACAACTGGGTAGAGAGTGCAATCTTCGTTTCTCTTTTTGGAGACACCTTCCCTGATCATTCTTCTGTCAGAACTCCTTGCCTCTTAAAGTATTAAATAATCCATCATAAGCAGGATTCAGACTACAACATAGCTGTTAAGTGCTGTACTGTCATTCCCCCTGCTCAGAATAAAGTTGTTTCCTAACTATACCTGTCTGCTATGCCTGTGTTGCAGCCAGGGATGCTTGGCCTCATACATGTTGAAAAATAGTAATAATAATGATCTCTCATTATTTCTCACTGCCCCAGTGTGACTCCTTCATTACCCTTTACCGTACAGAGAATGCTTAGGTCCCTCAAAATTCCTGTTCAAACCTAATGTCCAATGTGATGATACTTGGGAGTGACTGGAAAAGTCAAAGTGAATCCTTCATGACTAGGATTATTGTCCTTGTCCTTTCTGCCACATTGAGGACTATCAAAAAGGGGCCCTCAGAACACAGCAAATCTACCAATGCCTATGGACTTCACCCTGCCCAAGTGTGAGAAATAAACTTCTCTGGTCTGTAAGCTACCTAGCTTATGATGTACTTGTTATAACAAACCAAGGGGACTAAGAGAGACTTAAGTTAAAGGGCTTTTGTGTATTTTATTCATGATTTACTCAAGCTATATGTTGGACCACATCTATATGTTAATCAACATGTAACCAAACTGGGGACTGCATCTAGCACATAGTCAATGTTCAGTGCATAGTTTAGAAGTAATGTGCTAGCAAGTTAAGGTGACAGCAGAAGAAAAATATGAGGTCAGCAACAAAGAAAAGTTCTAAATACCAAAGACTGCTGATTTGATTTAAAAGTGCTAAGTAGGCAGATAGATGATACAAGTTTGGATATTCAGGTAACAAACTTCAGGAAAATATTTCCCCAAATGAGGCAAATTTTTATTTCATACTGTGTGATATATTCTTAAGATATAATATGACTGAAAACTCAGCCAATGCATTTGTATTGCTTACTAAGATATAAGTATATCTTACGCAAGTGGGCATGGTAGTGCATTCCTGTAATCCCAGCATTTGGGAGGCAGGGGCAAATGTTTAATGGGTTTGGTTTTCCTTCTAGGGAGATGAAAATGTCCTGTAACCAGTCAGAGGTGATAGCTGTACTCAACTATAAAAATACTAAATACTACCAAATTTAAAGTGGTTTACTGATAGTTTTGTATTTCATGAGTTTTAACTTGATAAAAGAAAGCTAGGTGTTATTTAAAAATAAAATATGCAAATCATGGTTTTTAAAAGGGCTTAGAACAAGTACTACTCAATTAAAAAACAGTAAATTAATCCACTAATACTCTTGTTAAAGTAGTGAAATGTCCAAAATGCTTGGTGTACTTCTACACCACAGCTCAGTATACAAGGTCAAAAGCTCAAGTTTCCAAATTATATGTTCTGAAATGTTTCTCAGTATCCAATAACTGGGAACTTTAAATGCATTCATAGACACATCAGGACAGTAAGGAATAGCTTCTAGATCAGCCCACAAAAGCCTATATAATTCACACTGTAGTCATCTTGTAGAAAAACTCATAATAGATTTTTTAAGTCTACATGGCCTATTTAAAAAAAAAAAAAAAAAAAACTAGAAGGGACTATGAACATAACAATGCAACTGAAAACTAAAAATAAAGCATAAGGAAAAAAAATCAACATTCAAGGTTTATATTAAGGGATAGAACATTAAATCTTGTTTGATTAGAAGAGCCTGAAGAGGGGCCAGGCATGGTGGTGCATGACCACAATCCCAGAACTTGGGAAACCGGACATGGGGATGTCATAGCAAGTTCCAGGCCAGTTTGGGCTACACCATAAATTCAAGACTGGTCTGAACCACATATGGAGACCAGCTCAAAAAAAAAAAAAAAAAAGGAAACACTAGTGTAGCAATTTCCAGTGATGTTCTTACCTAGTAGCTGTCAAACTTCCCACAGAATAAACGCTTAAAGAATAATGTCAATGTTCTTTGAAGACTTACAAATACCTTTTTCTAGGGTTAATTAGAAATTCCCAACAGAGCAAGGGTGGGAGGTTTGATCCACCCACCACCACCAGCTGTGCTGGCCTCATCCCTGGGGTGCATTGAGACAGCAATTGAGATTGTGTGTGGTAGTGCACACCTGTAATCCCAGCTCTTGGGAGGCTGTAAACAGGCAGACCACTGGGAGTCCACTCTAGTAGTGAGACCCTGACCACCCTGTCCCTGTGGACCCTTCCGGGGGAATAAAAAAAGTAAATTCCCTTTTATGAAAGTGTACACAATCTATTAAGGAGCTTTCCAGGAATTGTATACTATTAATAATTAAAAGAAGGAATTTTCTTCGTTTTATTTTCCTAAATGGGCTGACAGATTAGGGATACTGTGATAACAATGCTCTAAACCACTAAAATCATGTTCACTTTATCTTTTATGAACCCAGTACTGGTAGAAAATTCAAAACATAAAAATACAGAAAATAGAAAGTAGAAACATGTATGTAGTCCCTACCTACAAACTCCTTTATGGGTTTAAATCTAGTGGGAAGACTTAGGGTACGCAAAATAACTGGTATTTACTCAACGTTAATTTGGGAGTTTAAAAGTAAGAGTTATTATTACAAGAGACAAGTGTAGCGAGGGCCTCCTGAAAAAGAGGCTCCAGCATGATGGTACATGCCTGTTAATTCCACCACTCTGCGAGCCTGAGATAAAAAGACTGAGAGATCACACCCAGTTTTGGCAACTTGGCAGCTTA
This sequence comes from Myocastor coypus, assembly GCA_004027025.1. NCBI lineage: Eukaryota > Metazoa > Chordata > Mammalia > Rodentia > Myocastoridae > Myocastor > Myocastor coypus. The sequence continues at coordinate 30,166 of PVJA010005801.1, read as the reverse complement.
ACAACTTAGTGAGATCCTGTCTCAAAATGAAAAGTAAAAAGGAACTGAGGATGTAGCTCAGTGCAAATCCTCTGCATTCCATCTCTAGTACCAAGGAGAAAAAGGAAGCACAGATTTTAGCTGCACATAAAGAAAAGCCTACCATAAATCATCTCACTTTTGTCATTACACTTGCTATACTCCAGACATCACACTGCACCCCATACATATGTACAACTACTAAATGCTAGATGAAAAAATTTTAAAGGAGAAGGCAATATATACAACATATGACTCAAAACATGAAGGAGAATAGAAAAAGTTACAAAATTCAAGGAGTATCTATGGAAGTCTTTGCCTCTGATTAAGAGAAATTTGAAGCCGTAATTACTACAAAGTAAGTTTACTATATCACAACTTCATAAAATAGTCAATGACACAAGTCTCTTAAAAAAAACTTGCAATTTTTATTTAATATTCATTCAACAAATATTTACTGAGTAGCTACTGTACGATCCTGCAGTGGTACCAGAGTTACTCTTCCTGCTTTAAGGCTTTTTTTGTGTGTAATGGGAAAACATAAATAGAACTGGAGGTTCTTGCAGGATAGAAGTACTGAAAAGAGTTCCTCTACTTTACGAAATCAAGAAAAATACAGTTAAATACTACCTAGAGATGTACAATAAAATTATCTGAACTGAGCGCTACTGAAAGAACAAGGCAAATAGAAAGAGAGAAGTCTAATGGGCAGACAAGTAACCTGTGCAAGAACTCTGAGTTCAGAGCAAGTCACTAAAAGACTGGAAAGGGGCAGTGGAGCAGGGGGACAACAAGCTAGAAGGAATGAGGAAGATACAAGGAGGGTGAGATAGAGCTAGAAAGCAGTCAAGAGCCAGGGCACACACACATTTCCTGTCCTTACTAAAAACTGTAGACTTCATTCTAAAAGAACAAGTCACAGAAAGGTAATCCCAGGGTCAGCAAGATGGGAAGATTTAGAGAGAGTGTGCACAAAGAAACCAGGTAACCTGCACAGAAGAGAAGTATGTACTTGGAGATTTCCCAGTCTTGGGAAAACAGACTTGAGGTGCAGGACCTCCCATTTCACTGACCAAGACTGTAGAGCACAGAAAAAGCAGAATGTCCATGCTAGTTAAGCAGGAAGGGCATACTTCTTACCTTGGCACCGCTGCCCTGAGGAAAGAAGGGTAAGTATAACTTCATAGCCTTCTCTGGGAATTTCAGTATTTTTAAAAACCAAATATAATCACCTAAAAATGTACTCTATAGATTAATCGTGTTAGATACATTATTTTGAACAAAGGGTTATTTTAAATGAATAAAATCTGATTCTTAACTTCAAACCTGTCTTAACTGTACTTCTTCCTTAAAAAAAAAAAAATGTGTAGTAGAAGCCCAGGAAATACTTGAACTTGACATTTTATTATTCACTAAAACTGACTGCAATAATGGGACTCTGTTACACTGTTTTTATCATACTAACTGGGTCTTGGTGCTTTGGTGAAGAGGGAGAAGATTCATTTTCAGGAAAGCAGGGTTTTGAGGCAGTTGGAGATTCCTACAAAAAAATAAGTAATGAAAATGTTACTCTATTTTATATAATGCTATTTCTCCCTCTATTCACAGTGGGACGGTTTAATTAGGTTATCTAAAAGAACTATTTTCCTTTCCATATTCAGTTCCAAAATTAGCATGTTACTGGTTTGAAAACTACTTGGCTTACAAAACATTTATGAGATATGGCATCGTTTGCAGTGACTAAATTACAATAATGCATACAAATTACTTAAAATAAATGATGTATGTTGGTTTAAAGTCATGGTATTATCTGGTCTGAATTAACCATATTTTAAATAAGTCTAAACTCTCCTAGAAAAATACACATCAGTCATCGCACCAACATACTGATACAGGAAAAATGAATACAAAGGATTAAGCAAACACAGGAATTATTTGGTAACTTCCCAAAGAGAACTGTATTTTGGTTGAAGGCTATATGTTATACAGCTACTTTAATCAACAGATACATCCTCTTAATATTTAAAATAATGTATACCTAACTTTCCAGTGGTTAGAAAAATGCAAGATTAAAACTTAAAGAAAGATAAAATTAAAATATTAATAACTCCTAAGGAAAAATGTTTTAACATCTCAGTCTATAGAACCCAAAGCACAAACTAGCATGTGGTTTTACAGTCAGTCTGCTTTGTCAAAATTTAAACATACAGGACTACTCATGGGGAATAAGACTGAAAACATTTTTTGGTACCAACAACCTTCCTTCATTTAAATTTTCTCTATTCCAAGATGCTCTGAATACTTATAGGAAAAGATAACTTTTAAAAATTATATGCTAATATCTGTTATTAATTTTTCTATCACATAATACCTTTGGATATTCATCCCCATATTTATATCATTCTAGTTTTCTATGATTAGGAAAACTAGAAAAGGTACTAAAAACAAATCAAGGAATTTGTTTTAAGCAATACTGAAAAAGCCATTAACTCAACATTTGTTCATCTACAAAAAGATGATCAGATTTAACACCTACACAATTTTTTATTTTTATTTATTTATTTTTTTTTTTTTTTTTTTGAGACAGGGCCTCACTATGCAGTTCAGACTGGCCTTGTGCTCACTTTTGTAGCCCAGGCTGGTCTCGAACTCACATTGATCCTCCTGCCTCAGCCTCCCAAGTGCTGGGATTACAGGCATGCGCCACCATGCCTGGCTACAACACCTACACAATTTGTAAACACAGAAATGAGGCATCTTGAAGTTTACAGGGAAATATTTGAGAGGATACTCTTACAAATCAAATACCCAAGGCAAACACAGCTAATGAATATTAAAATCACATAAAAAATGTCTTTATAAAAAGTAATTAAACTTACTTTCCAAATTTCAGTGTACCCTCCCTTAAGGTTTTTAACAACTTCAGGTCAGTTTTTACATTATATAGAAGGGTATATTATATTATTAAAACAGTCTGACAAAGGGGAAAGATTTACTGATCTACAAACCAGAAAGTAAGTTACTTGAACTTAAAAGAATAATATGATTTATTTTTGAAAGCACTGTTAGGCCCATAGTGAATAAAAAACAAATATGGAAAAATAATCTATGCATAGCAATTATCACTAGTATAAACAAGAACAGCATTTATAAATGCAGTTGTACATTTAAATAACATTAGCTACAAACAAAAGTCTTAATAAAAACATACATAAGCATAAACAAAGAGATTCACTCACAATCAAATACTTATATCCTCCAACGTAACCCACAGGCTGCATTAGTACCTGTGTTGTCATAACAGCACTTGCTACACAGTGCTGGGTTTCTTTGGTTCCATTTCAACTTAGATATATTTTCTCTTTTATATAATGTATTGTTCTGATTAAGTTATTTTTTCATACCCTCAAAGGACTATCCTATTTTTAAACGGTATACACAAATATGATCAAAATATATGGTGAATACTTTAAAATTTTTACAGTGCAAGATATTTTACTGCCATTAATTCTTAAAAGTAATCCCCTTTGCTTCTAACACACTTAGCACACTATTCACTTTCTGAAGAACCACTACTGGAATTCATCTTTCATGAGTGTGTTTATGAGATGCAATCAAAAATGCAATGAATGGTGCTGTCAAATGCTATCTAACAGAATGGCAAGCTTGTAAAACCCTTATAGTGTGTTTTCATCCTCCTTACTCATCATACCTGTCATGAGAGTTCTGACTCTTCCCAAAGTCAAAATGATCATAAAAGATAAATATTTTCAGTCAGTTAAGGACACTGAGTTAGTCATGACAGTACAACCAAAGACAAGAAAGGACTTCTACAACTCATTTAGAAGTGGCAAGAATGATGTATAAGTGTGTTCAAAGTGAGGAATATTTTGACAGGGATTAATGGTAATGTGTGTTTTTGTACAGTTCTTTAAAAAAATTTAAACTTTTTTATCATATTGCATATAGATAATGATAAAAAAAAGTTTACTTATTTTTTATTTATTTATTTATTTATTTATTTATTTTTTATGGCCAGCTCAGCCCGCCCCGAGGGTAGGGCTGGTGCAGCATGTGGTGCCGGGGATCGAACCGTGGTCCCTGAAGCCGCCCAAGCTTTCCCAAGCAGGCACTTTAGACCACTGAGCCATCCCGCCGGGCCCCCAAAAAAGTTTACTTATTGAAGTGACTATTAATCAATTTACAAAGGGAAAGGGACATTTCTATTAAAATTAAGTAATCTCAGGTCTCAATACAATCATTCTTGCAACTGTGGGAAAATTAAATCAAAGAGGAAATATAGTAAGACTTCATTCAAGTTATTTGAAACAAACATTGAAAATGAATTTCAAAAGAAATCTAAAACAAGGCACTTAAGTATCATCAAATTATATTTTATTTCTTCTGATATAAATAAGAAATAGAAGTAATTTAACAATGTCTTTTGCCCTAGAGTATTATACATGGTATTTAAGAGCTCTGATGCACTTTTCTACTAAAAAATCCCTAGCAATTTACCTGCCCAGACTAATGGCAACGCTATTTTCTTTTTCTATTCTTTTTTTTTTTTTCTTAAGAATTTTTTTTTCTTGTTTCAGAACTTTTGTTTATTTATTTATTCTTATGGCCAGCTCAGCCTGCCCTGAGGGCAGGGCTGGCACAGCATGTGGTGCTGGGGATTGAACCCGCACTAAGCTTTTCTAAGCAGGTGCTTTTAGACCACTGAGCCATCTTGCTGGGTCCGGCAATGCTATTTTCAAGTGTATCTTGAATAGCACAGATTCCAGAATGTTACTCATTTAATATGCCTCCTACATTCAGTTGTATAACATTCTCATAAAAGCTATGAACTGGTCTGCTTTTACTGTTGTTTTTTAAGTCCATCTTACAACTATGTGTCAACTATTTTCATAGCTCAACAGAAGTCCACTATTAACATACAAAGATTAATTTCACAATCATGTATATCAAAATATACAAATTTTGACTGATCAATTGAAATCCATTGTTTATAAAGGAATTATGACCAAAAGTGTTTTCAAATAAAGACAAATACATCATTTTACTTTCACTAATGCACCTAAAAAGTAGAGCAAAAGAAATCTGGAAAATTTAATTTTGCTAAAAGAAAAGCCCTATAGTCAAAAAGAAAAAAGAAAAGAGTCAGTCCTCAATAATAGATACCTTTTTTTAAATGACAGACATGGTGTACACACCTGTAATCCTAGCACTCAAAAAGTTGAGGCAGTAGAATCACTATGAGTTCAAGGCCAGGCTGGGATGCACCATGAGACCCAGCCTCAAAAAGGTTAAAGTAAGCAAGTAAGTTTATTCAGTTTTGAGATGTTACCACCCACTAGCTTTGCATTTTAATACTGATATGACTGATGGCTTTCAAATGAATAAGGATAGCCAAATAGCTCAGTGGATTAAAGTGCCTACAAGCAGGTGCAGGGGCCAATAGTTCAATCCCTTGGCCTGCTATGCCAGCCCTACCTCCAAGGTTCCCTGAGATGCAACTGAGACTGGGTGTGGTGGTATGCACCTGTAATCCCAGCTCTTGGGAGGCTGTAAACAGGTGGATCACTACAAGTCTGATCTAGAAGTGAGATCCTAAACACCTTGTAAACCCTCCCCTAAAATACAAAAAAAAAAAAAAAAAAAAAAAAGTGAATACTAGTTTCCCTATTTCCCAAATGAAACCACACTGTAAAGATGTAATTCCTAAGGAAGATTCTAAAATGTTTCTTGGATATTTGCATCAAAATGTATCTGAATTCTTGTCTTTCCTAAGGAGAACTGCCTGCACTGTGAAACCTACTGAAGGTTAAAGATATGCAAAGCATGATAGAGGTATGACTTTAAAAGGTCTCTTCTTAGGGTCTAGTATATCAAGATATACAAACTAAGCTACAACTACGTCAGTCCATTACAAAAACTGAAAAACACTCAAAGCCAAACCAATTCCAACAATACAGAGCCTAATCACTAAGGTAGATAATTCAGATCAGGAAAAAGTAAACAAATATGGGTACATTTCATGATATGTAAATCAAAATTTAAGCTGGTGCAAAAGAAACCAAATGTTCTAGCAAAGAACACTGAATTACAGAGTGTTACATAAAATGAGATGTTGGAACAAATGGTTACAATTTACTACACAAAAGAAACAGAACTTTGCAAAATTCTTAACTGATTTTCTCTGAAAGTCCTACCTTTTCGTTGGTGTCCAATACGATGGTACTATGTCTCCACTTTGTTAATACTATTGGTTCTTGCAGCCGCCTATCCAGGCTCCTACTTTTAATTATTTCTCTTTGCTGCTGGGACGAAGCATTATACTAAGGAAGACAAAATACATTCATAAGTACAGTGAAATCTAAATATGATGGCTTCAAACAACACATGAGTATTGGGCTCAGTTCATCCTATGACCTATGACACCACTGTGAACTTTCTACCTCAGTTATCTCAGACCCTCATGGTTACACAACTGAGAAGAACATAGGTACCAGTAATAAGAAGACTCAGTTAATATTCTGTAAAATAATCTCCCTAAGTCTAAGCTTTTCCAACTGAAAAAGAAAAAAATGTATGTATAAACATATATATAAATAAACATATATATAATAGCATCTTATTTACAAAGTTTAAGAGAGTAAACAAAGTATAAAAGGTACCATATATTCCCAACAGTAGATTCTCAAAAAACATTATCATAATTTATAAAAGGAGATCACTGGACAATTTTATTTTTAATTTATAATCATGTTGATCATCAAATTCACATGATTTTAATTTTTGGTTTACAATTTTAAACTACTGTTTATAAATACAACAATACTGGTAATATTTAAGGATCTGGGATTTAGGTTTTCTCTTTGGTTGTTCTTAAAGGCCAGGTATACCATTATTTACTTTTCCTGAGTGGTGCTAGTTCTACAGGCCAATTCTGAATATGCCAGCTGTGTAAAAAAGATAATCACAGCCAAAAGAAAACTACACATAAAATTAAGAACACATTATTTAAAAAAAAAAAAGAGAACACATTATTGGTAAGGCATTAAATCCTATGAGAATATGAAATCCCAAGATCATCAAAAGAAAACATCTAAGACTTTATTTAAAGCCCTCAGAACAAAACTGTTTTACAGATCATTTCAATAAATTATAAAATGACCAAAAAAAATCTATTTTTAACAGATACATCTTTCTAAAATCAAAGGATATCTAATGTCAACTAGCCTTACTCATAGAGTTCAGCAAATCTTAACTGTTAAAACTGATTATAGTTTCAATAGTTATATTTTAAGAACATTCTATTGTTTAAAAATATCTTCCAAAGATCTTTCTTTCCACATTGGTCCAAGATAAAACCATTTTGGCATCCCCAACTGTCACCCAAAGCTGTCTTGTTTTTGCCTTACAATTTTCAAAAACCACACAACCACATTTGGGTACCTGCTTGTAGCTCATTATTATTTGAAAAACAGCACTTAAAAGGCTACCAAAGTTGACAAACTGAATACTTCTAGACTAAAAGCCACCAAAAAGTTCTGTATCAGACATTCTCTAAGTATAAAAACAACCAATCAGTAAACAGGGCTATCTCTTCCCTGCAACTCAGTCATCACCAGCAATCATTAAAATGTGTAGCTGTGTGGATAAGCCTGGGTAAAACCTGAATGGAAGCCTACCTACCCTTTGAGCCTATAATCTTCCACTTCAGAAATGATTTCTATGTGCACTAAGAATAACATAAAATGAAACTGGGTAATAATCACAAATTGAAATGTACTTCAAAGGCTGAACAGTATAGTAGTAAAACATAAATGAAATATTAAATATAAAATCTAACACAATATACATGTAATTTAAAAGGAAGAAAAACCTCATAGTTACAACATAAACACATAATTTTAAAAGATGACCAAAATTAATGTTTTTTAATCACCTTTTAAAAAAAACATGTCTCAAGAACTTTTCTAAAGTGCCTGCTTAAGCAACCACCAAGGTTAGATCCCCGGCACCACATGCTGGACCAGTCCCACCCCCAGGGCAGGCTGAGGTGGCCAAGATATGTTTTTAAAATATAAATAAATAAGTAAATAAATAAATAAGTTTTGAAATTCTGAACTATATGGACTCTTGCTTGTTACTCTTTTTATGTCTTCTGCTATTTTTACTCTTTAAAATAAAATTTTAAATATTCAAAAAAATAAAAGAAGCAATTAAGGTTAAAAAAAAAGAATTTTAACTGAATTTTTAGTTAGCTCTCTTAAGCATATACACGAGTCAACTATAATCAAAATCTACCATTAAGCTTTAGCACATTGATGTAAGACATTTGCTTCAAATATTTTTTTTCTAAGGAAATATGCCTACATTAGATGCCATCTGAATGTAACTTCTCTCTCCCTGCATTCCCAGCTATACTAGAGTTCAGTGCTCATCATTCACATGCATTTTACACTTGGATACACTTACTTACCCATAAATTTATAGCTTTAAAAATGAAATCATAACCACTGAACCATTTTTCAACTAACTTTTTACTCAATACTTTCCTCTTTTTTTTTTTTTTTTTTCCAAAATTTCATGTTTTGACCTTTATATACGCTTTAAAAACACTATTTTAGGGGCCAGCTAGATAGCTCAGCAGTGAGGCTGGGGAGATAGCTCAGTAGACCTGAGTTCAATCCCCAGGTCCCCCCACCCCCTATCCCAAAAAAGATAGCTCAGCTGCTTAGGTGAGTACAGTAGCTGGGGTTTGATCCCCAAGTGTGGTGTCAGCCCTGCTCCTGGGGCACACTGAGATGACATGCGTCTATAATCCCAGCACTTGGAAGGCTAAAAACAGGAGAATCACTATGTTGTGAGACCCTGTAGACACTGCACTAAGAAAGAAAGAAAGAAAGAAAGAAAGAAAGAAAGAAAGAAAGAAAGACAGACAGACAGACAGACAGACAGAAAGAAAGAAAGAAAGAAAATTTTGATACAAGTGGACATGTGTAAGATATTAACACTTGCCAGAAGAACATGATGCTCTGCACTGCCTTACATTTTACTGACTCAATGTTAAACTTTGTATACATAAAATACAAAGTGTGAATGAAAAATACAGTGAATGTTTAATTTTTAAAATGTTGACAGTAAAAGATTAATCCCCTTCAAAATATTCTCCATCACTTGGAACAAACTTATCCTATCATTCTTGCCACTTCCTGAAAAACCTCTTCGGTGAGTATCTTCAGTTGTGGTGTCAATGCTGTTTCAAAGTCCTGCATCAATTCAAAACACTTTACTGTTTGTGGTCATTTCGACTTTGGGAAGAGCTAGAAGTCACATGATACATACAGGTCCAGTAAATAAAAGTGGGTAAGGACCCAACGTAATATTTTTTTTTTTTTTTTTTTTTTTTTTTTGCGGGACCGGAGTTCAAACTCACGACCTTGCACTTGCCAAGCAGGCACTTATGCCACGGAGCTATCTCCCCAGCCCCCAACGTAATATTTTTACAAGCCTACCTTTCCACTGCATAGCACTAGGTAGCATGCACTGTACTTTTTATCACACCCTGTAATGACAATTACAAAAGAGGACTTCTAGAATTGTCTCACAAAGTGGCAAGAACAATGGGATAAATGTGTTTAAAGCTAGGGGAAGTAATCTAAGGAGGATTAATGGCAATGTGCCTTTTGCTGTAATAAATGTTTAAAAGTTAAATATTCACCATATATATTTTGGTCATCTTATATACTTCTGCTTATATACCTTTATATATGTTTTCAAAAATTTACCCGAAGAGGTAAATATTCATTGTATTAATTTATATCTTCTTGAATGTTTGAAAAGATAAACTTTTCAGATATTGACTGTTTTCTTTTGTGTCTTGCATAATCATGTAATTAACCAACATATTTTTAACTCTTACTGGTAACTATACATACTGCTCTGCAGACAGGAATATTCTTTGATATATCCCTATAAAATTTTTAACATTTTACTTGTTAAAATGTATATCTTTAACCTAACCAGAATTGCGCCAGGAATGGTGCCTTACACCCAAACCCCTAGCGCTCAGAAAACTGAGGCAAGAGGATTGTTGCGAGTTCAAGACCAGTTTAGCCTACAAAGTGAGCTCAAGGCCAGCCTGAGTTGCCTAGCAACTGTCTCTAAAAGAACTCTCCCCTCAAAGAACTCTAAAAACAATCATTAAGCATGAAAAGATGTCAAAATCTTTTATTATTTTAATGTGAGTAACCAATAACTTTAAATACTATAGTACATGCTTACCATATTGATTTATAAAGCCTCATCTGAACTCTGCTTTTTCCTACTGACTTACCTTCTACCTACATGTGTTATCTTTACTGTCTGATGTTACCTCAGAAGAAGCCCATCACTCCTGTCCCACTCCCAATTTTCCCTGTACAGAATCGGTTAGCTTTTCACGGACCTTTGTCTGCAAATACAAATTCCAAAATCACTTCCAAAAAATAGTACAGGGAAAAAACAAAATTAGTATGGGGGAAGATATTATGAAAATGCAATAATTTGGGTTTTGTTATAAAATTAAGCTTCTCAATCCAGGAACATTAATATCTTCTATACCTTTATTAGACATATTCTTAGTTATGTTTTGCTGTTGCTACTACTAAAGTAAATAACAGCTTTATTCCTACCATATTTTCAGTATTTTGTGTAGACAAAAGGAATATTTTGTGTTGATTTTATAACTAGAAACTCTGAACTTTCATGATTTAAGTTTGTAGGTTCCCTTGGATTAACTAACGTTCAAAAGTATAATTACATCTTTCTTTTCAATTCTGTTTTTACTTAATTCTTTTTTTTTTTTGGCTGTCTCAGGTTGTATTAAGGATGGGGTTTGGGTACCCAACTGCCATCCCATGCCTGACTGGCATTGCCCAGTCAGCAACTTAAACCACTGAGCTAACCCAAAAACCCCCTTAATTCTTGAATAGAAATAGTGATTAAAAAAAAAATTTCCTAGTCTCATTACTCCAATGGGAAAGTTTTTGTAAATTCCACCATAAAGCACAAGACTTGCTGTAGATTATGTGATAGATAACCTTTAGCACATCTCATATTTGAAGTGATTTTCTACTATGCTTATGTCAAGGTATTTTCACCATTGAAAATCTAACAGACATTTAGCCATTTACACCTAATGTAGCTATTTCTATGTTAGGGCTTTTGTGCGCCATCTTATTTGCTTTCATCTCTACTTATCGTTCCTATGCTCCCTTTTCCCTCAAGCAATCTTTGCTATATATCTTAACAAAACTATAGTTTGTCTCTTTTATTAGTTACTTAGTACTTGGTCTAGGGATTACAATATATACAATTTATCACAATCAGTATCAACATTTTATACTTCAAGTGAAATAAAGAAACCTCACCAACAATTATATCACTTTACTTCCCCCTTTTACATTTGTCTCAAACATTAACTCAGAATGTGAGTAGGAAATTTTATAATTTTTGTTTCAAATGTCAAACATCATTTTCAAACCTCAGGGTAATAGTGTCCTTGGATATTCACCTGCCTATTGTTCCCTAGTCCTTTTTTTTTTTTTTTTTTTTTTGGTGGAACTAGGGATTGAATCTTGCGTTTGCCAGGCATATTCTACTGAACTCCCTAGCCCCTCCCTCCTCATTCTTGACTTTCCAAGTTTTCTTCAGTCGTTATTTTCCTTTTATTTGTAATTCTTTTGGCAGAGAAAAAAATGAGAATAAATGTCATATTTTCATTCTGATATTTTTTTTACATTTATTCATAAGAGATATTTTTGAGTACAGAATTATGGGTAGACAATATTTTTCTGTCAACACTTGCAGAACATTGCACCACTTCTGGCTTTCATAATTTCCAATAAACTAATGGCTATTCACATTCCTGTCAACATGTAAGGGACATTTAGTTCACTGAGCTGCTTTCCACAGTCTGGGAGCAGGAGTGAGGTTTAGGCTCAGTTTTCAGAAACCTGTTCACAGGTCAGAATACGTATTTCTTGGGATTCATTTCATGTGATGTTTAATTCAATTTTTTTGGTTTAGCTTTCACCAAATTTCAGATGTTTTCAAACATTTCTGGAAATACTTCTCAGTCTCACACTATTCCCTCTTCCTTCTGGAACTCCAATGAAAGGAATGTGGGACCTTTTGTATCTGGCCCCAGGCCTTTGAGCCTCCATTCTTTTTTTTCTTTTTTTTTGGCAGGACCAGGGTTCAAACTCACGACCTTGCACTTGCCAGGCAGGCATTTGTGCCACGGAGCTATCTCCCTGGTCTCGTTTTTTTTTTTTTTTTTTTTTTTTTTTTTTTTTTTTTTTTTTTTTTTTTTTTTTTTTTTTTTTTTTTTTTTTTTTTTTTTTTTTTTTTTTTTTTTTTTTTTTTTTTTTTTTTTTTTTTTTTTTTTTTTTTTTTTTTTTTTTTTTTTTTTTTTTTTTTTTTTTTTTTTTTTTTTAACCTACTTAACTCTCTTCAGTTCAGCCTAGAAAACCTACTGGCCCACCTTTAGATCTCTGATTCCCTTTTCTCTCCACTCCACTCTGCTATTTAGTCTCTCCAGTTAGCTGTTTGTTTGTTTTATTTTGATTTAAGAATTTCTTTAGTTCTTTAGAGTCTTCTTTTTCTCTTCTAAAAGTCTCCTGAGTTTTTCACTCCTCTGAAGCATGTTTATAATTATTTATTGTGGTATTTTTATAACAACTGCTTTTAAATCCTTATCAGTTCTCTAATAAGTATCATCTTGGTGTTGGCATCTATTGACTGCCTTCTTATACTTTTACATGACATTTTATTGGTACTTTTTATGATAATTTTAGTATTCTGTATCACCTGACTTTGATTTCTGTTTCAACCTGCTATTTTAGCAAGCTATAAACCTATTTAGGTTGAGAATGCACATCTTGGTTCACTCTTATGACCAATACTTCAAACATTATTTAATTTTTAAAATCTTGGGCCTGGCGGGATGGCTCAGCGGTCTAAAGCGCCTGCTTGGGAAAGCTTGGGCAGCTTCAGGGACCGCGGTTCGATCCCCGGCACCACATGCTGCACCAGCCCTGCCTTCGGGGTGGGCTGAGCCGGCCTTAAAAATGAGTGAATAAAACAAAAAAAGGTTCTGAAACAAGAAATACATAAATAAATAAAATTTAAAAAAAATTTTTTTTAAATCTTTCTAGGTTATTCTAGTCTGTTCTACCCATATGCTACTTTGAGGGAATTTACAAGGGGCAGTATTCTCACACCACATCTCAGTTCTCATAAGATTAGTTGAGTTGCTCCTTCTCGTTGTCTTTATACCTGGACCACTGAGAGCTGTCCCTAGGATCTTATATACAAACTGCTAAATTTGTTTCTCTTTGTAAACCTCTTCCCTCTCCCATTTGCTGCTTGCTGTTCATTTGGCTCATACTGAGGTAATTCACAATGTGGAACTGGCCAACAAGCTCCCTTGCACAGCCTCCACAGCACACAGGCAGAGGATATAGTGTTGATCCTTTGGTCAGTTAGGGATGACTGAAAAGTTCCATAACATGCTCTGAATAGCACAAGATGCAGAAAGATAAGCTTTTTTCATGCTGCTTACCAGGAAGACAGCAAATACAACCCACATGATAGGGAGAATAGATTTTATTTTTTACTATGTCAATCACTTACTTATTACTACAGACTTGTGAATCAGCAACAAGCTGCTTGATCTAGAAAAGCTTATATGAACATCTCTTACAGTAGTACTGCATTTTTCTCCTAGGACCAGCAGACTATCCTCAGCTTACTCTTCTCACAATATTGGTAGAGGTACAAGAGCAAGCCTGAGACACAAATTCACTTCAGTGCACTGCTGTGTCATGTCCGCTCAGACACTACTGGCAAGGGGAAGCCACATAACTGAACTCCAGCAACGGCAGCATCCCTACCCACAGAGCACTGATGCAGTAAGTGACAAAGACTACAGCCAATGGGGCAATCCACCACAGCTAATTTTTTCTTCAATGTTTCAAATGGATTTCTTAAGAGAAGACTATGCCTTACAGACTTGGCATTCACCATAACATCTACATAGTACTGCATAGCAAAGATGTACTCAGAAAAATTAGGTAGTTTAACTGAATTTCTACATATCTTTTTATGTTTTGACATCTTATAAAACTATCTTCCCACTCTGAAGTTCTGCACTTCCAGAAAAAATTATCAACTTATGGATCTATTTTTATCCTGGCCAATATTCATGGCTTATTTTTCAGTTAAAGAGTCTGGCCTAACCTGGCATAGTGATGCACACTTGTCATCTTAAGCACTCTGAGAAGATGAGTCAGAAGAATCACAATTTGAAACCCACCAGGCAACTTAGCAAAACTCTGTCTCAAAAATAAGAGATGAGACTATAATTCCATGCAAAGGCAATCGGTTTAATTACCAGTACCAAAAAACAAAAGAAACAAACACTTTATGACTCTCTTTGGTTTTAGAGAATTCTCAGAAGTTACATATTCAGTTTTTCTACTGTTTTCTCCACTCTATTCACTTGGAATTTCTAGTTAATATAGGAATCCATTTTAATCCCATCATTTCTCATAATTATGTTTTTTACATTTATTATTTTTCTGTCTCTTTAGAGTTTAAGAAATCTGCTGCTTCTATTTCAGTAACCATCTTTTTCTTAAAGCTTGGTAATTTACTCCTTATTGTATTTACATGTTCATAAATATTTTATTCTTCATAATTTGGCTTTAATTTTTTTGTTTTGTTATCATGGTTGTTTCGAGAGAGAATCTTGATATATATGTAGGCTGATCTTGAGCTCACTATGTATCCCAAGCTGGCCTTAAACTCATGGTGATCCTCCTGTCTCAGCTTCCCTAGTACTGGAATGATAAGCATGACTACCACATCTGGAAAATTCTTGTTCTTTTAAAATGAAAGCCTTCATTTAACTTAACCATCTATGGTGTACTTGGTTTATGATTTTATTAAAATCAAATTTCACCTTGAGTACAATATTCTAGTTACTGATTTTCTGGTGTGTATAAAAACACTGGATTTCCAATTTTGAAGAGATGTTTTGTAGTGTTTTCTCATTCTTCATTCACCTACTTGCCTTTGTTTCCTACACTAATTCCTGCCTCCTGTCTGGTATGTAATTTCATAGTTTCCTGCCCTTTTACCTAATCCAGAATTTGGGTGTGTGTGTTCACATTCAGCTATATTTTGCTACCATATAAGCTGGGTTCTCCATTCCAAATTTATTCTTAAGCCTCTTAAAGAGTAAAGATGATGGCACTAAACCCCCAAAATATATTCAGAAAATAATATATTTCTAGTACTGCATGTGCATTGTAGGTTATATGCTTATCTGACAGAATTTGCCTTAGACTTAGTATGAGTGCTACATTACTTTGCAGAATCTAACCTGCAACTGCCTTTAGCACAGAGTGATAATTCATTAAAGAGATTTCACATTTTTCCTTAGCTCTCTCATTCTCACAGAACCCAATTCAAGCTTCCTTCCTATATCCAACTTAACCAGGAGTTGAAGAAATTTCCAAAACATTCTAACACTCTATAATATATGGCAAATGACAGCAGAAGATGATTATCACAAAAATAGGATGGCCCACTGGGTCATGCAATAATCAGCACCAATGTATGTCCCCCAGAGCTCTCCATGGAAGTTGTGATATAACTCATAACCACATACTATCTCACAGCCAATAATTGAATTACAACACTCGCTTAAGAGGATAATCTTGACTATAAAGTCACGTTCCTCTTCCTCAAAAACACTCAAGAGCAAATTCATGTAGAAAACTCAAGGCATTGAGTAATGCCATATAAGATGGCATTACTGCCACTGGAGAGAACATTTTATTTCCAGAAATAGTGAAAGACAAACCTCAAGCTAGGCAAAATCAAAAGAATTTCTGAGTAGGAATAATCAGTTTCAGATAACAAAGATAACTGCACCCCTTACAAAAATTTAGTCAATCACCAGATTCTTGATGAATCTAAAACAAAACAAAAAACAACAATGAAAAAAGTCTCCTACTTTAAAAACTGAGTAACAGGGCCTGGCGGGATGACTCAGTGGTCTAAAGCGCCTGCTTGGGAAAGCTTGGGCGGCTTCAGGGACTGCAGTTTGATCCCTGGCACCACATGCTGCGCCAGCCCTGCCCTTGGGATGGGCTGAGCCGGCCATAAAAATGAGTGAAAAAACAAACAAAGGTTCTGAAACAAGAAAAAAATAAACAAATAAAACAAAAAATTCTTTAAAAAATAAATAAATAAATAAATAAAAACTGAGTAACAATATAAAAACAAATACAAGGCTGAGAAGATCGTTCTACAGGCTAAAGCACCGGCCTGGCGAGCACAAGTATCTCGGTTCAATTCTGGGATACTGTGCTGATCCCAGAAAATCTAGGCACACTGTGCTGGCCACCAAAACCAGGCATGGTGGTGCACACCTGTAATACCAGTACTGAGATAGGAGGATCACTACAAGTCTGAGCTGTGTAGTGAGACCCTGTATCAAATAAGCTAAGTAAGTAAGGAAGTAAGTAAGTAAGTAAGTAAGTAAATAAATAAATAAATAAATAAAATGATTTTTTAAAATTTAAAAAACTAATCGACTGATATCCTCAGCTATCACTCACTCCATCTACAACTTTAAACAGAAGTTCACTGTTAAGGTTTATTACCTTTGGCAGTTCCCACTCTGACCGAGATCCATCCGCACTGTAGTAATACTGTCTACCTTGATCATCAACATGCTTGAGCCACTATAAAAACAAAATGGGATTTTTAAATTTTAAGTGAAATTAAGCTGCTACCAGACATTAAATATTATTCCTATCAATTTTATCCTACTTGCTAAGAAAATTTAAGAAAAAAAAATCAACTTACAGATTTGCATTTTAAGCATGGTAAAAATCACTATTTAAAATGTAAATTTTTGTTTTCTCCAGTATTAGGTTAGCAAGGGAAGTATCATTTAACAAGATAACAAGAAACATATGACATAAAGATACAGAGATACACATGTGTACTAGACATAGATACATGAATAATGTAGGACCTGAGGCAATATAATACAAGTAATTTAAGAAGACTAAGTAGCACTAATATGAACATATGATTTTGGTTACAATACAAATGAAAACTATCACTTCCATATGTTCTAGTGACAAATAACTGAGTCAGGAAAGAAAAGTAAAAGCCTACTCCACTTTATTCTAGAGTCAATTCTCTAAACTAATACAAGCAACCAGTTAATTTCTTAAGCAATGCCAGATCCAATATACATATAAATTTTCAATATTCACTCCCAAAACAATTATTCATAAAATACTAGATTCATGGTTTTTGCTTTACACAAATTTGATCACAGCAGAAAAAGGAATCTAGGCAGCGAGACAGCATATAAAAATGAGGGACTGAGAAAGCAATTCCTAAAAATGTATTTTCAAAGAAAAATATAAAGAATACGTTTACTAAATAAATCTAAATAATTGACACTAGGTCTACCCTTACAAGGTCTATCTAAAGTGGGCTATCAACACCACAAAAATCTCTATCATAATAGCCGTTCAAAACCATGAATCAGTAGTTATATACTAGATGTTCATTGTCACCTGGCAATATTATAGAATTACAAAGGTGAATATTTTAGTTTTTAAAATACTTCTAAAGCTTCAATACACAATAATTAGACGTAAAAATTTTACCAAAAAGTACTAGATGAGAAAAAAGGAAATACCTTTTCATTAGTATAGTCACTGGTATATAAGGTATGCCCACGTTCATCCAACTCTTCTGACCAACCCCTTGGAGGAGAACCACACTGACTATCTGACTGGCTGTAACAAATGCTGTGGTAGTTTTCTTCTGATGAAAGAAGCTATAAATAGTCAGAAACACAACGATTTTTCTTCTTTGAATACAAATATGCAGCAATTGAAAATCTAAAAGATTGAATTTACTTGGCTTTAAGTGCTAAGAAAACTTGAATATACTTGAATATTTAATTTTCAAAGCAAAAATATTAAGTCTTCAAATAGCACATTGTAAGTGGTGATGTGAATTAATATTGGTTAGTTACTTCATTATTATTAATACAAACTACAAAACTTACAATTAAAAAAAACTTATAATAAATTTGAAAATAATGTTTCCAAACAAGGAGCGATAAAATATAATCTATACAATGCTTCTTTGGAACTGAAATCTCAAGTTAAAATATGATAGGGGGATATATGTGTACATATTCATGTATAAACAAAGACATGAAGGAATTTAACTAGACTGTGTGAGCTCCTTGGAAATTCTCATTCGCAGTGGGTATGGATGGTGCTGTTCTCTTCTAATCCCAGAACCCAGATCTAAGGCAGGATTGCCACAAGTTCAAGGTCAGCCTGGGATATATACTGAACTACATAGTGAAACCTTGTCGTTAAAAAAAAAAAAAAAACACTCACTATATATCTTAAGTAGTGAACTGAATGCCTGGAAAATAAGACACCCTGAACTAACTTTTTAAAGTATAAGGACAAGGCTGGGCAAGGTGGTACACGTCTGTAACCTTAGCACTTGGGAGGCTGAGACAGGAGGATCACTAAGTTCAAGACCAGTCTGAGCTACAAAGTAAGCTCAAGGCCAGCCTAAACTGCATAGCAAGAGCCTGTCTCAAAAAGACACACACACAAAAAAAGTACAAGGACAAAGGCAGATGGAAAACAGACATTAGCTTTATTACACTATATTTTGTGTTTTCATTGATAAATGTTATCCTAATTCACTCAACTAAATGCTTATAACAGACTATTAAAAACTAAACTTTCAAACAAGAATAGTGTTAAGAAAATTCAGGTATGGTACAGAATGATAGGAAATTCAGTACAGAAACAGTACAGATATACATGAAACTAGAAACACAGGACAAGTATAGTGATGCATGCCTATGATACCAGCTCTTGGAAATATGAGGCAGAAGGATCATCATGAGTTCAAGCCCAACCTAAACTACACAACAAGATCTTATCTTTAAAAAATGAAAAAAAAAAAAAAAATGTAGTGTTTAAAGAAAAACTACAAACACAGAAGAAAAGCAAATTAAAGACTGGGAAAACTTTTTTTTTTTTTTTTTTTTTTGTATTTTTTTGTAGACTCTGAAGGGTCTACAGAGTGTTCAGGGTCTCACTACTAGATCGGACTCTTAGTCATCCGCCTGTTAGCAGCCTCCCAAGAGCTGGGATTATAGGTGTGTACCACCATGCCCAGTCTAAACAATTTTTGATGCATATTAACAACCAAAAGACATCATTATGTGACCAAGTAGCAATCTTCTTACCACACTTCAACTTAATCCATTTGATAGTTATTTATTTATTAAACACTCTGGTACAAAGATCCTTTCCAACACCTTTAAATAGTTTCTGCACTTAAAGCTTACTCAAACAGATACTTTCCACAATCATAATTTGGCACAAAACATAACGTTTCTCAAAGTTTTAAAAAATATACACAGCCTAACAGTAGCTCACAAAAACTGATGCAGACAACTGATATAAGCTATGTCTGTTTTACAATATTTTCAAACATGGAAAACCTAATTCAAAAATTGGAAATTTATTTAACTAAGACAACTTAAAAATTTAAGGTTATGGAGAAATAAAATTGTTTAGAAACTGAAAATGTAATAGCAAAATTAAGGAATAAAAATCACTAAATTAGTTATTTTCTAAATTTAACTTCCTAGTTGGCAAAGTATTGTCATAATTTTTTAATTCTTGCACCATGAGATATTCTTTTCTGCCATGAAGAGTAACCTCCAGTATCTTGGTATGTTTTACAGAACAAGAACTGGCTATAACATCTTCTTACCTGCTGCTGGAAAAAGAGCTGATTAGTGGCAGTAAAATACAAACTGTAAATATTTGGGGAAGCACTCTCCAAATGTTAATTATTCTACACTAAATATCTTCACTCCATGAGGGAACTGGCACAGTAACTGGCGTACTCTGCAGCAGATATGCCCTAGAAGAAATAGGCAACTATCATACATGTTCGGTACTGCAAATGAGCACCTTGATGAAACCAACTGAAAATAATACATTTTAAAAAAAATCAGGGTGTGAGGAGATAGTTCAATAAGTGCTTGCCTGGCAAGCACAAGGCCCTGAGTTCAATCCCCGGTCCCCCACAACAAACTAAACTAAACTAAAGTAAACTAAAGTAAACTAAACTAAACTAACCTAACCTAACCTAAAATAACATAACATAACATAAAATAACATAACATAACATAACATAACATAACATAAAAAATGTAAAAAAAATCATCAGTGAGCAGTTCACTGAAGAAATACTTGAGGTCAAAAGCTAAATAGAAGCAAAGATTATGAGAGCTACGCAGAATAACAAGATCAGCTTTCTCTTTCAAGGTACTTGTCCAACCCTAAACCAGAACATTAGCTTTCAAGGCCATGAAGAAGTACTCAGGAGTTATACTCTGCACTACCAAAGTCAGAAATCTAAAGGGTTACCCCACAATTAGACGCTGGGGGCTCAGTTCCAAGAATTATATCCACAGATTATATATGAGGCCCTTTATTCCACACTAGAGAAATCACAGAAATCTTCCCCAATAACTGCGACACAAAAGGGTACTCTTAAACCATAAGACTGTCTTCACATAATACAAATTATTACCATCCAGGTGGCTTGAAAAAATAAAGTGAATGTAAAAATAACACTGTAAAAGCTTAAGGATAGGTTTAAAAATATTTAAGTACTGGCTTACTATATGTAATGACTATTTACTCAAAGCATACTAATAACACTAAATTTTTTTAATGAAAAAAAAATTTAAGTAAAAAAAGAGGTAAAGACAGGGAGATAGCTCAGTGACATAAGCACCTGCCTGGCAAGTGCAAGGTTCTGAGTTCAATCCCTGGTACAAAAAAAAAAAAAAAAAAAAAAAAAAAAAAAAAAAAAAAAAAAAAAAAAAAAAAAAAAAAAAAAAAAAAAAAAAAAAAAAAAAAAAAAAAAAAAAAAAAAAAAAAAAAAAAAAAAAAAAAAAAAAAAAAAAAAAAAAAAAAAAAAAAAAAAAAAAAAAAAAAAAAGGTAAAGAGGAAAAACAAAATGTAAACAGCAGTGGATATAATGAGAATAAAGTACAGAAAGACATGGAGTAAACTATTAAATATTCATCTAACCAAAGTTCCACAATAAGAATAAAGAGAAAATGGGGCACAAACAGAAAATGCCTAAAAATGTGGCAAAACTAATAAAGACAAGACTCTTCAACTTCCAAGGTACTAAACAATACCTGCCTGGCAGGGATAAAAAAAAAAAAAACATTTTCTTACAGTCATATTACAGTGAAATCAGGTACAGGACTACAAAGGCTATTACTAAAAAAAAATAAACTCTTAATGAAAATATAAGAAGACTGACAGATAGATTTTCATCATCAGTAATGAATGCCAGAAAACAGAATAAAATCTTTACTGAATTAGGAAAAAATAATGAACACTTAACATGGAACTATAGACTTATTAAAACATTCTTCAAAAATAGAAGCAAAACAAATCTCCAGACAAAATGTTCTATCATGAACAGACACTCATACAAGAATTTAAAAGTACATACTCAAGACAGAAGAAAATATGAAAAAATAAAGTATGAACAATAAAAGAGCCAGGCGTGGTGGCGCACGCCTGTAATCCCAGCACTTGGGAGGCTGAGACAGGTGGATCAGTGTGAGTTCAAGACCAGCCTGAGCTACAAAAGTGAGCTCAGGCCAGCCTGAACTGCATAGTGAGACCCTGTCTCAAAAAGACAAAATAGTGCCAGGCGTGGTGGCTCACGCCTGTAATCCCAGCACTCGGGAAGCTGAGACAGGAGGATCGGTATGAGTTCGAGACCAGCCTGGGCTACAAAAGTGAGCACAAGGCCAGCCTGAACTGCATAGCGAGCCACTGTCTCAAAAAGACAAAAAAAAAAAAAAAAAAAAAAAAAAAAAAAAAAAAAAAAAAAAAAAAAAAAAAAAAAAAAAAAAAAAAAAAAAAGACAAAATAGATAGATAGACAGATAGATAGATAGATAAAATATTTTTAAAAAACAATAAAAGAGGTAAAGTATAAAACATATAACAGCAGAAACATATAGAGCTCTTCACAGTTTAAGGTTCAAGATGGAACTTACGGACTTTGATTAACAGGCATGTTGAAATGCCTCAATGACAGCACTACTAAAATTTAGGGCTACAAAATCCCTCATTGAGGAGAGCTAACAGGTGTTGCTGGCTATTCAGCAGCTTCTTTAGCCTCTACATGCCAGAAGTATACTCCTCCTTCTGATGATCAGAAAGTCTCCAAACTTTGTCAAATGTCTTGAAAGGTAAGAACCAGCGCTCTAGAGTAGCAACTAAAACAATAATAAATGAAATTTGGTAAAAATACGTAAACTCACAAGGAAAGAGAGACAAGAGTTCAGCAGATGAACAAAAATATCAACTATCCATGCAGAAGAAAGGAAAATCTAAACTGGCAGAGAAAGGACTGAGGGCAGAGAGAACTCAACAAGTCTGCAGAGCAGAATCTGCAAATGTCTCAGGAACTAATAGCATTAGGTATCTCTGGAACTGGGAGATGAAGGTGGGGTACTACAGTAAAGATTAAAATTGTAGAAACACTTTATGCCTGGCCACTAAGCATATAAATCATATCCCAGCAGAAGTATGGGGGTTTATTCCCTCTGAAGAGGAAAAAACAGTAAGATCCTCAGTTCAGAAACAACACAATAGGAACATACATACCAGAAAGAGGGGAGAGTAGGGGAGCACCTGCAAAATGAAGATGACACCAAATCCTGATACATCTTACCTTCCAGGAAAAGAGCTAAAGACTTCTCTGACCATTGTGATTAATCCACCTGAGAAGGCTGAAAGGTTCTGAGCAAGCAAACAGATTCTCACCCAAGTCAAGTTCAAAATGTCTTGCAACTGAGATTATTTCCAACCTAGAATCTTACACCCATGCTCAAATTATAAGATTTTACCTGGACACTTAGTTTTCAAATCTTCCTAGATCTGTACTTCAAATAAAGATGTCCAAACTTGCTTACTTGAATTAAGCATAAACATTTTCTCTTTTTCTTAAGCATTAAAATAAAAATATAAGCTAACACCAAACCAAAGCTATAAATAGCCAAGTGGAAAATAGGACGAGAGGGGCAAGTATTAACTATAAAAAGCTTTTAGATTATTCCAAAAGCAGAATGTTACTTAATTTCACCGGCTCCTACCCTCCTGGAGCTCTGCATTTATTTGTACAAGCTAGCTGCCTCACATAAGAGCAAGATATCCCTGGCAGGTGCAAAAGCTCCAGGCTATGGAATAGCAAAATGTCACTCCCTTCTACCAATCCTGTCCCTCCCTCTGCCTTCCCCCTACAAATATCTCAACAGTCCCAAGGCAATTAACCAAGCCATGAAAAAAGTATTTTTCAAGTACAATGTGTCAGTTCTCTACACCACCCTGCAAGAGTTATAAGAGAAAGTAAAGCTAAAAAGGAAGAAAACAGTATAAACACTTGTCAGACAAAAAATATTTCAGAGTTAATTATCCAATTTAAAGAATGATTCCATTAAAGCAAATGAATCATCATAATTTCCTTTACAGAGAAATAAAATGTGATCTTGCACCACTGACTGGCAGATAAAACTGAGGTGCCTGATAGCCATACTAAGCCAATGGAGAACAGGGTTTTCATTACTTGAATGAATCACAAAATAAGTGATATTATTTTTGGAAATAACATTGGTTTATGTATAAAGTTAGTGTCTTTTAATACATAAAGGAAAGCACAGGCATTTAGGCTTTGATCCAATTCAGCAACCAATAATTATACTACATACAAAGTTAGTTAGCTAATGTTCACTAGAGATTAAGTGGTAACTAGCATTAATAATAAAACATGGAAAGAATTTTTAGTAGTTTTCTTAGAGTCAAGTGTTTTACACCATGTTGATACCAAGAAAAGATACTCAGTTCTTTAATTTCTGAATAATGAAAATTGGAAAACTCATTGGTGGATTTCTTAGTAATTCATACCTCTTGATCTCCTTGACTGTGGAAATCTTTGCTTATGCTTGCATCCCGGGTCCATCGGGGTGGTTTCCAAGTTCTTTCCTGTGTTCCTCGGTTATAATAATAACAACGCCCTGAACTATCTTTATGAGTTTCCCATTCTCCATTAATTTGAATTGCTGGACTCCCAGGAAGTGGGGGGAGAGCAGACTGGGATATTTTCAGTTCCTGTAGGTTGGCATACACAGGAGAATCTGGCCTTCCTTGACTTGGTGGTGTAGTTGCCTGTGAAAGAAAAATTTTTAATTTTGCATTTAAAATGGCATAACATTTACAAATTAATGTGAAAGTAGAGACTTACAAACATATTAATTCACTTAAAAACATAAACCAACAAGGATGGAGTGTGGCTCACTGGCACCAGGTCCTGGTTTTGATGGGTAAAAAATGGGGGGAGGAAGAGGAAAATAATGCCAAAGAATTTTAAAAAGGAAACAAATGTCAAAGGATTTTTTAAAAACACACAAAAAAGCATGTATAGTCTGAGGAAAATAGATGGTATGTACTGTATATACATATGATATTCTACAAATTCAAATTCTAAAGACACAATTTAAGTTTTAATATTAATAGTTTGAATGAAAATGAACAAAAACTTCAAGCAGAATCCAAAGTGTATTAAAACACTATCTCCTCCCTGAAGTAATACCCAACTATAAGCTGTGAGTTCTAGTTCCTAACCTGGAAGTATAAGTTTGCATGACATTGGCTAATATTGTTTTACCTGTCTGAAAGTGAAATTTCTAATCTCCATAAATAGAGGTACTGGGCTAAACCACCCAGGTGTTCTTTGGCTCTAAATTCTATTATTTCAGGTAAGTTTTTAAAATATTTTAAAAAAAGGCTTTCACATGGATAGCTCAGTTTTTATTTTAAAAAGAACTATCAAAATAAAGATTTTTATATTCTCAGATTTAACATTAAATCAAAACTTAAGTAAACCGGGGCCTGGCAAGATGGCTCAGTGGTCTAAAGCATCTACTTGGGAAAGCTTGGGTGGCTTCAGGGACCGCATTTCAATCCCCAGCATGACATGCTGCACCAGCCCTGCCCTCGGGGCAGGCTGAGCTGGCCATAAAAATGAGTGAATAAACAAACAAAGGTTCTGAAACAAGAAAAATAAATAAATAAATAAAATATTCTTTAAAAAAAAGAACTTAAGTAAACTATAAAAGAATACTTACAGTATGAATTTATAGATTCTGTGCTTTCTCCATACCCATAAACAAATTAATGTCTACTACTTTCCTTACGAAACTTGAACAGTGGTAAAATAGTAAATGGTAACATTGCTGATTTACTATATTTAACCTTAACCTACAGTTTTTATTTTCAAATATCTCACTAGGTGTCAGTAATGAGCAAAATTCTCTTTAGACATTATAAAGACATTGAAAATTCAACTAAGTTTTCAGAACTCCGGTTGCCAAAGGAAAATACTTCACATTAGATAACTGTTCATATTATTTGATTTCTGTATGCATTTTTCTTTTATAACGGTTTCTTAATCTCATCACTAATTTTGACACAGATGATTCTTCACTGTGAGAGAGCTGCACTATATACTATAGTATGTCACCTGCACCCCTATGCTATGCAATGCACATGTACATACAAGCATGCACATGCATGCACACACACACACATACACACATCTCTCTGCTTTGAAAAGTCTCCAAATACTGCCAAATGATTTCCAGGGAAAAAGGTGCCCTGAATAAGAGCCACTGCTTTACAATATAAATCCCAGGGCTACATTCACATGTTCAACTACTTCTGCCACATATCTATCCAGTTTCCTAAATGGTTGAAAATACTGTATTTTAACTTTTATTCTGCTTATGTAATACTTATTGATTGGCATATGTTGAACCATCCTTGCATTCTTGCAACAAAACCACTTGAACATGGTGCATAAACTTTTGGTTGTGCTATTGAATTTGATATGTGTTAAGCAAAATAAGTCAGATACAGAAAAACAACTATGTTATTTTCTCATAGGTAGAAACTAAAATAGTGTCAAAGTAGAACAATTGTTACCACAGACTGGTAAGAGTGTGGAGTAGAAGGAAAGAGAGATAAGAAGGTGGATGAATAATAATTGGATAAGATTAAGGCACAATCTAAGCATCTGAGCATAACAATACAGTCCTTTAATATGTGTAAATAGAGCTGGGCATGGTGGTGCACACCCGTAATCCCAGCACTTGGGGGGCTGAGGCAGGAGGATCAGTGTGTGTTCGAGACCAGCCTGGGCTATAAAAGTGAGCTCAAGGCCAGCCTGAACTTCATAACGAGACCTTGTCTTAAAAAAGACAAAAAAAAGTATAAATAAACTTTTTAAAAAGAAAAATACATCAGGCATAGTGGCACATGCCTCTAATCTCAGTACTCAGAAGGCTTATGTAAGAGGATTGCTGTGAGTTCAAGGCCGGCCTGAATTACACAGTAAAAAGATGGATGGACAAGGAAGGAAGGAAGGAAGGAAGGGAGGGAGGGAGGAATTTAAAAGGGAAATGTAAATGGAAATGTGAGATGGTATTTTTGAAATTAAAGTACCTTAACCTCAAAAATAACAGTGATGTATAAAATACCTTTTACTTTTTTTTTTTTTTTTTTTTTTTTTTTCCCTCTTTTTGAGACAGGGTTTTATGGTGTAGTTCAGGTTGCCTTGAACTATATAACCAGGCTGACCTTAAACTCAGAGCAATCCCCTGGCTCAGCCTCCAGAGTGCTGGGATTACAGGTGTGTGCCACCACAGGTAACCAAAATACATTTCAAAGACTGTACAACACAGAGTAAACTTTAAAAGAGAAAAAAAGTAAAATCCAAAGCATATACATGATTTTAAAATGTTTACCACTGATTTTTTGCAATGATGGTTATACACACACTGTGCAAATCGCTGTTTTCTTAAAAATAGTTTCAAATTTAAGACTATCACACCAAACAGCATACTTTTTCTTTTTTCAAACAACATATTTCCATAAAGAAAATTTATCCACAAAGACTAATAGCCATTTATTTCTTTTTATGGACTATTTTCACATACTGGTAAAATAGTCATAATAATGGTTTCTGACAAAAACAAATTCTGTTAAGATAAATAATTCTGTACAATAAATCCTTTTTCAAAGCTTTATCTAGAGATTGTATACTCAAAAAACATCAAAGAAGTCTCGCTTTATTTCTGAATCTTGACTAGAACTACAAGAAAACAAAATGCAAAGTTGTAGCCATTTTTTAAAATTGTACACAAATCCTATTCAGTCTTTCAGAAACAGCTGCTTCCTAATAGCTAAACAGCTCAAATTTAAGCAGTTATTTCAACTGAAAACTGAAAGGCTTCTCCAGACCATAGGGCAAGAACAAATGCAGCAAAGAACTAAAAGAATGAGTACTGTAGATGTTTCATATGTAAATACAAATGAAAAACATGCTAAATAAAATATAACAAATCAAACTGAGCAATACATTAAATAAATCCAAAAGAAATAGTTTTTAAGAAAGACTGTCTTTAGGAACTCTCCTATTCCACAGACATCAAAAAAAAAAAAAAATCATTTGATACAATTCAATATAGATTCTGGAAAGAACTTCTGCCAGGTTAGAAGTTATCTAACTCGACTTTTAAAATAAATATTTAAGCATCATAGTTAAGACATATAAGCATTTTAAGCCACGAATGACACTCAAGATGTAAGTATCAACTTTTCATCTGGCCTGGTACATGAAGTCTTAAACAGTATACTGGGCTAAGAAAAATGAATTAAAGTCATAAATATCTAGAAGCAAAACTGCCACTTGGTAGAATATCATGGGTGCCAAAAGGAAGAAACCGTAAACAAGTGAACAGACCTTTGAAAAAATAAATAGGAGTTACCCAGGTAAAACTGGATAAGAAGCAGCAGCACAGTACAGGCAAGGAAAAAAAGATCTAAGGAGACAGAAGATACAACAAAGGCACAGATGTTATCCAGCAGTTTTTAGGAAACTATTCAGACTTTAAGCAAGGAAGTGCATTCTCCTCTGAACTTCAGTAAGGAATACAGAGTTGAAAGGGACACAACGGGAAGTACAGATCAGTTAGGCAGTTGAGTTGGTATAATAGTACAGACAGAAGATCAACAGGACAAAATTATAGGAACTGAGAAGCAAGAACCAAGAAATAATTTAGAATGTTAAATTAATATGCAGATTATGTATCTCTATGTGAAATATGGCTTGGTTTCATGTGTGTATGTGTGTGTGTGTAATATGAATTAAAGTCAAGATGAATAGTAGGGAAACAGAAAAAGATGAGTTCCTACTAGGATATAAACCTTTCTAAAAATCCAAGTGTAAATAAATACAGATTGTTGGATACAGATTGTAAACTCAGTACATAAATCAACGCTAAAAATATAAAAGTTATCAAGATATAGGTGAGGCTCATAACTTAAAAGAGCATACAGAATGAGAAGAGGAAGAAAAGAGTTAATTGTTCTATGAATGAAAATATTAAAGTAAAAGACTGGGGTGTAGTTCTGTGGTGGGGTATCAGCTTAGCACGGGCAAGGTCCTGGATTCGGTGAGAGGTGGAACTAAACTCAGTGCATAATCTACTGTGGTGACTTTGGAGGAGGTAATGGGGGCTGAATACGGATGGAGCCTTGGTACTACCCCCTTCTGTTTTAATTTTGAGACAGGGTCTTACTAAATTGCTAAGAAGCACCATGGCTTTTATTGTTATAATTTTCATTGCAATCCATATGCATAAAAGACCAAAGTAAAAGCATCCAGTGCAGGAGGCAGAAAAGAGTCACAAATAGGTGCATCAGGAAAAGGCTATATTGGAAGTCAGGGTAAAGGGAAACTCCAAAAAAAGGGAAAGGCAACAATATCAAATCCAAAGATGCCAACCTAAGAGGTCCAAAACAATCAATTCAACAATTAAAAGATTAAAAAGCCTTTGCTACCAGCCATGAGGATATGAAAGTACTTTCCTGTCAGAAACAACTAAAAAAGCAAATAAAATACAGTATTTTCAGGCACTGTATAACACATCAAGGACTATGGTTTCTGAGAGTAAGTTGTATTATTACTCCCACAGTTCTCTGTAGACCACTGTCTTTGTTATTGTTCTCTTGTTACTGGGACAAAATACCTGATACCCAAGATTAAGGAAGGAATGATTTATTTAGCTCATACTTTCTGGAGGTTTTAGTCTACACTCAGCTGGCTCCAAGGCAGACTGGCACACGGAAGAGAACAGCAGCTTATGGCAGTGGAAAACAGCAAAACAGCAAGAGCAAATGGAATGAGTAGCAGCAACAACAGTAACAGAGAACAAGTATATCTCCTTTATGTTGCATTGAAGCTATCTGCCCCAGGGTGGGTATAGCACTCACAACCACTCACAATGCATAATCCCAGCAGTAATCACACCCATGATCCCAGTAGATCACAAGTTAATCATAAACGCTTGAAGTCCTCCCCACCCCATGACTTACATGAGGCCCTAGAGGGACAATTAGCCACAACCATAATAGCCATTTTCACAAATACAATCAGTAGAACAAAACCCACAGGCAATCCATCTTGGTGCGGAGCAGCCAGGACAGAGTATTTTATTATTTAAAATAACACTGGGGAAAACCCCACCGCTGGGAGCTGAGCCTGCGCACCAGCCGCAGGTAAGGCCCAGCGCCCCTCTGCCCCGCCTCTGCGTTTCTCTGCGTTCCTGCGACTAACTTCCTGTTCCAGCCCAGCCCAAACCCCACCGCTGGGAGCTGAGCCTGCGCACCCGCCGCGGGTAAGCCCCTGCGCCCCTCTGCCCCGCCTCTGCGTTCCTGCGACTAACTTCCTGTTCCAGCCCAGCCAAAACCCGACCGCTGGGAGATGAGCCCGCACGCGGGCTGGGTCCGGATCCTTGGCCTGCCTTCCCTTTCCCCGCCCCGCCCCCCCCCTTTTTTTTGAACCCCTCC